>PVJH01023407.1:0-34123 GCA_004026705.1 Nesogale talazaci | reverse complement strand
TATTAGTATGCTTTCATGGATAAACTATTTTGTTCTTTGTTTATAAAGTAAGATTTCTTTCTACACGTTTTCCAAACTCTTACCATTGGGCAAAGGAACTCTATTGGCACAATGATCAAGCACTCAGCTTCTAACCTAAGGTCACCAGTTCAAATCCCTAACCCATTCCATAGGAAAAAGAGATGTCAGTCTGCTTCTGCACAGCCTTAGAAAGCCTGCGGGACAGTCTGACTCTGTCTTGCATGGAAATACGGGCTGTAATTGAGTTTAATGCAGTGTGTCTGCCTGTGCTTTGGGCCACTGGAGGCTCTTTCACATTGCCTCTATTATATTGTCAAATGTGTCCTTTTGATATTGTTTGCTCATTTTTGTTTGTTATCTCCTGACACTACAGAATGTTCCGGTTTTGTCTAATGCTGTCCCTGTTCCTCAAATCAGACTTTTACGACCTAATGAACCCCCAAATCTAAGTAACTTGATTTCAGGTCCTTTCAGAGAAGAGAGCAAGGAAATATAAGTATGAATACATATCCTGCTATTCTTTGTTGTTAGGTACTTTCATGTCGGTGCCATCTTAAAGTAATCATATGCATCCTACAGTCACCAATAAATCAGGATAAATTAATTAATGCTTACTAATAATTTAACTCTGATCCTGCCCCATAGATTACCAGTGCTGTTTTGTTCTCTGACAGGGAGAAACTTGACTCCCATTATCCACAATTTATTTACTTATTTGTTCAATCCCGGTGTACATGCAAATTAGATTTCAAATTGATTACTAGACCCTTGTGAACAACTCATTTACCAGTTACACTGCAATGTATCTACATTGTTATTTATGTGGTTAGTTTATGGTAGTTAAACCAAACACTTTACCCAGCTTATTTGCTCATCTCCTTTCTTTCCTAGCTTTTCAATGATGCTACGTAATTTACTGGCTACATAAATAGACTCATGGACAATAGTCTGCACTAAATCCTGGGTGTCATTTTTATCATTGTTGATTTGTTTCTAATTAAGCATACATTCAAAATTAAACTGCAAGATGTATATGTGTATGGATTTTTGCAGACACGTGAAATATTTGAGATTCAACACTGGCACTGCAGTACCAGGCAGGAGACTAGTTCCAACATTGAAAAAAAAATTGCTCAGGGTTCCTCTTCTACAGTCAGTTCCTCTTTTGAACCCAACACGCACGAGTAATCCCGGCGGCTGAGTAGATCTGTATTTTGTTCATTATGATTGCCAAGAAGCATGCAAATGTTCGCTTCTGCTAAATTCTGTTGAGTCATTTACCTATTGAAAGGCATTAACCAGATTTGTTTATAATATTTTAGAACATTTTCCTGCTTATTATTTCATTGGATCCCCTTTAAAATATGAATTCAAATAAAGGGTATTGGATTAATAATGTTTTATATGGTATAAAACAGTTTTACACATTGTGTGTAAAAATCTTAAAAATATATTCTAATGGCGTAATGGTTTTAGCTGCTTCAAGGGTGAAAGATGAGGCTTTCTACTCTTACAAAGATTTACGTTCTCAGAAACCTACAGCAGCGATTCATCTGCAGCCTACGGGGCTCGTGGAATCACGATCGACTTGATGGCAGCGGCTTTAGTTTTGGGTTTTAGCTTCATTTAAGAGAATATAATGTTAGAATATAATGTGCCTAATTCGGTTGCTTTTATTTTAATTTTCTCTCAGCCAGAATTTTCCTTAACTTCTTGTAGCACTGTTTTGATGTTTGCATATGCTTTGGAAATATTTTCGCCATTATTTCAGCAAATAAGATTCTGACTTAATGCTCATGCCCTTCTCCTCCTGGCTTCCCAGTAAAGCATGCATTAGATTATTCAAGGTTGTCTCACATTTTGGATGCTGTGTTCTGATTTTATCGTACTTTCCAAATACAATTTAAAAGCGAGTAAGCCTCAATATCAGGCAGGCTTTATTAACTTGGTCCTAATAGGTTTCATATTCACAAATGAGTCTCCTTATCGTTTGAATGCTGAATGTGGCAGTCATGTACTTATGTTAATTTTATTGAAATGTAGGGGTGGAGTCTGGCCTGTTAATCTGGAGATAGCCGTTGAGTAGCCGATGAGGCCTCTGTGTGGGCATGGCTTTCTCCTTAGACTTCTGGGAAATCTCGAGGTATTTCCCTTGTGAAGATGAGAAGCTATCTTCCCCAGTTGTTGGGAGTTAGTTTGAGAGATGATTAACCACAGGCAACACAGAATGGCGGCTGCTGGGAGGCTGGCGTAGCCGGTGGAGAGACCACACGGCTTTGCCCTGATGAAGACAGACCTCTGAAGCTGGAGTGGCATGCTGTTGATGGACCTGAGCCCTGGAAGCGAGAAGTCATGGGGAGACCCCTGCCAGCGCCAGAATTCTGCACCCACTGACTGTGACTTCCTGAGTCGCAAGCAGACTTTATAGACTGACTTCGGGCATATGGGTTATTATTGGACTTATGACTTTGCACTGGACTGGATTGGGATGCCTTCTTAGGGTCACATTTTTTTTTGTATATAAACCCTTTCCTTATACCTATATGTGTGTCTCTGAAATTTGTTCCTCTAGTCTATCCGGACTAACACATTGAACATGGTTATCATTCTACCCATCTCCCCAGGCTCCTCGTGCTGTTCTCGTCAGGTGGCACCGAGTCATTTCTGAAGTCTAACAGAACAAATATGTAGATCCTGTACCACACTCATGATTATTGCTATGCTTGAAACCTCTGTCAAAGCCACTTTGAAAATTTGCCTCACCCAGGGTCTATCCTATATTTTACCAAGCATGATATTATTTTCCCCTCTGATAACATGTCCAAAGTATGTGAGATAAAGATTTCCTATCTTCCCTTCTAAGGAGTCTTCTAGTTGTATGTCTCCCAAGATAGGAATGTTTGTTCTTTTGAAATCCCATAGCCATTTCTTATTTTTCACCATTACCATAATTCAAATACATCAGTTGTTCTGCTGTCCAGCTTTCCCATGCATAGGGAATGATTGATGTTATTATGGCTGTGGACATCCACTGCTTATAATTGAAGGTGTTATCTTTGCTTTCCAAAAATTTGAAGCGGTATTTTGCAGCAGATTTGCCCAATTAAATATACCATTTGACTTTCTGATTTCTGCTTCTATGAACATTGATTGGTGGATTCAAGTAAAATGACACCTTTCATAATTTCCATCTTTTCTCCATATGGCATGATGTTATTTAATGGTCCAGTTGCAAAGATAATCATACTAAAAACTATTTCTTCGATTATCATCAGTAAATGTGTTACATCTTCTTTGCTTCCACCAGATTACATTGTGTCAACTTGAAGGTGGTTCAGAAGCCATTCTACTATCCTGATACGCAGTTTTCTTCATGTAATCTACTAGTCACTGAGTTTAATTTGTCAGCATGTAGATTGAATTGATAAGATGAAAGAATACAAACAAAATGCATGCTTTCCCAGATTCTAAGTCAAAATACCTTTTCCATATTAAAGATGTCTATGTTTTCCATTGTGATAAGCATTGTAATGACTTAATGACAATGGGCAATATTTTAGCACAATCATAATTACCATCTAATGGAGTAATTATGAAAAATATGGTGTCATTCTGGGAATTTTTAGTAACCTGGTATCATAGAAGGCTTACATAATTTAATAGTAGTCTTTAAGAATGAATACTATTTCTAGTTACCATTCTATTAAGCTTGGGAAAAGTTTTCTTAGGTTATTCCTTCTCTGAGCTTCAAGAATTCACATGGCAGAAGCATGATTGTAAATCCAAGTAAACTTCCATGATTAAAAATTAAGCTTGGGGTAATACAGTCATAGACAATTCCTGCTATCTCTGGTTAGCATTGTGTGATTGTGTGTGTGTGTGGGGGGGGGTGGGGTCTGGCAGCGAGCCATGCCAGAGGCCTTGACCAAAAACAGACCACTTTGGGGAATTGTGGAGAGCTTCATAGAGATAGTTGGAAAGGAGAGTGGGAGGAATGAAAAGATCAAGAGAAATTATACCTGTTTCTACTTTTATCCCTGCAACCCCCCAGCATGTTTGTGGAGAAAGGTGGATTTTTAGTGGATGCATTTCAGTGTGTGTGATTCAGTGTTGCCAGCCTTTAGTGATCATGCCCAAGTGGCTTTCATCTGTACTTGCTCAAATATTGGGTCCGTTAACTAAACGTTTCCCAGCATAGGACTTTCACTGCATAGGTATTCTCCACCCCCACCCTCCCATGATAAGTCCGATCACCTTTCAAATGAATCCCTTTATTTGTGGCATGGTCAACTAATCTCATTTAGCAAGGCTTGAGCCAGTTAAAGTAGCATCCTTGTTTTTCAATCCTCTAAAGATATCCTGTGAAGCAGATTTACCTAATAAAATGTGTCTTTCGATGCCTTGACTGCTGTTTCCATGAGAACTGATCGTGGATAAGTAAGACAAAATTCTTGACAACATCAACCTCTTCTCCATTTCTCATGATGCTACCTTTAGGTCCACTTGTGAGGATATGGGGGGTCTTCTTTAGCTTGACTTGTTTGCCATACTGAAGGCTACATCTGATCAGGCTACAGCTGATCTTCATCAGCTGGTGCTTCAATGCCTCCTCCCTTCCAGCAGGCAGGTGATGCTATCTGCATATCACACACAGATTGTTCATGAGCCTTCCTCCAATCCTGAAGCCCCATTCTCCTTCCTGTAGTTCAGCTTCTATATTTTCTCTGTCCTTCATAGACAACAGTCTGTATGCTGTCAGATTATTGTAGGCTGAAAAAAATCTACTCGAATGCAAAGAAAGAAAAACACCTAAATGAGTAAATATACTGGAAAAAATAAAGAACTGAAAAAATCTCTTTAGTGATTATTGCCTTTTTAAATGAAAATAATAATGAAAATTGGACAGAAATGTAGAAATTAATTATATGATAACAGTTGAACAAGGGTTGAGTGGTAATTTAAATAAGTACATAAGAAAGCAACCTATTGGAAATTCATGATGGGCTCAGCATAAAAACATATTGCCTTCCTCAGGACAAATAGAACATTTCAGATCTTTTTTCAAACCTTTATTCTTCTAACTAGGTGTTTGGGACTTTTTAACTTAACACAGTGCTAGTTTTAAAACTGTTGGATGCATAGGGTTTTAAGATCATCTAGCAGCGTAAGTTCACTAATTTATGATACAGGTCAATGTTTGCCAACTGTAACCCCAAAATAAGTGCAGCAGCGATGCCGGGGAGCTGCCAGAATTACAAGCCCCATTCAGAAGAGGACAGAGCAAAAGGAAAAGTGTATGCACAGCAAGATGATTTGGGGCCAAATGCAGAAAACACCAGAAAGAATTTTGCTTCTGTTATATTGACTATACAATATACAATTTTGCTATTGACTGTACAATTTTGCTTCTGTTATATTGACTATACAAAGGCATTCAACAATGTGGATTACATGATGAATAATATTTGAAAGAGTTCTAATTACAGAAAATTTCATTCTTCTCATATGGAACTTGTATAACGATCCAGATGCTTTGATTTGACAAGAAGAAAAGAATTATTCATGGTTCAAAACCAGGAAAGATGTGCATCACAATTATACCTGTACACCGTATTTTTTTCAATCTGTATGCTAAGCAAATAAATTCAGAAACTGGTCTATATGATGAAAAATAGGGTATCATGATTGGAGGAAAGCTTTTATCTATATGAAATATGCTGATATTGAAGCCATAATTCTTGTAAAAAGGAAGACTTGAACCTTATGAAGATGAAAATCAAAACACTGAAACCTTGAATATGAATTACTACTCAAAATAAAGAAATACAAAATAATCACAACTACATCAATAGATAATATCATACTAAGTGGAGAGAATCTTGATGTCAAGATTCCACTTTCTTTGGATTTATAGACAATGCCTATAAAAGCAGTAGTAAAGAAATAAAAGGACACATTGCATTTAGCAAATCTGCTGTACAAGACCTCTTTAAAGTTTGTAAGAGTTAAGATAAACCATATCTGATATTCTCAATCTCTTCAAATGCAGGTGATAACTGGACAATGCATAGGGACCCCTGGATAAGAATTAATGCATCTGAATCACAATGGTAAAGAACACAGAAAGTACTGTAATCTGCCAGCTGGACTCTTCAAAGCGAGGATGGCCAGCCTTAGGCTCACTTACATTGGGTTTGCTACCAGGAAACACTAGTTCCTGGAAAAGAAAATCATATTTGGTAAAATACATGGTCAGTTAAGAAAGAGGAAGTTCCTCTAAGCAGACTTACAAAACATCTGAAGTATTGTGCTCCAACAGTACCATTGTGTGGATGGTGCCAGACAGGACACTCTTTCCTTCAACTGCACACAGGCTCGCTATGGGGCTCAGCAGGCTCACCTGCACACAGCAATCATAGCAACAGAGCATTTTCCTCTATATTTCTCCTTTGATCCAAGATTCGTTTTATTTACCAGCAGTTTCAATATTTACCAATACTTCGTAGAGCAGCAAACTAGCAAGTTGCATAAAAAGCAGTTGTTTTTAAAATAACTTAAAACCTTTGTATTGTTTTTTTGGGGGAGCATCACCGCCCTCTGGTGGTGGGAGTAGGAGGCTCAGCCCCACTGCTGGAATTGAACTTCCGTCCCAGTGGGCCGCAGTCCTGCGCACAACCACTACGCCACCGAGTCTCAACCCCCTTTGTATTCTTATAATGCAACTACATATGGTTATTACTTATATTTGATTGAACATATAAAATATACTTGTCAAATAGAGTCATTTTAAGAACGTAATGCTTTTGTGGTTTAAGACTTATCTTTTCATTGTGCTGAGGTAGAAAACAAATTGTTTGTCCAATACAACATTATTTGTTGTAACTTTTCACGTATGGCTATTTACGGGAATGAGAACAGAAAATTTACCTAAAGTATATTATGCAAGAAATTTATAAACACCAGGTAAAAATAACACTGAAGGTGCTCTGTATCTTTATGACCTTTTTGCTTTCTTAAATAAGGACAGACCATTTTCTAAATTATGCATTTGTTCTTTAGATTTTGCAGAGCTAAAGAAGATTATTGTAAGTCTTAATAAATAATTCCAAGATTTATATAAAAATCCCAATATTTGTTATGCTTTAAAATAGAAAATGGCGATTATTTTCCAAAATATCTTAGCAGCTCATAATTCAGAGGAACATGATCAATTAATTAATCTTACAGATTTGGCCTGTGCCTGCTCTTTCTTCATTATGAATATTACTACATAGGCTACCTCATCCACCAACTTTTAAAAATAAGACAGAAAGAGATAATGACACAGCTAATACCAATTAGTGTAACAATACTAATTGGTTGCATTGACCTTCTTTAAATATCACAATTAAAACTTTCCTTCCTTTAAAAAGAGGAAAGATATTATGTCATAATATATTTTAAGCCATTAACTTACTTATTCATAAACTAAGCACTTATTTATAAATTGGTAATTAAATTTACATTTAACTATTATAAGATTTATAAATAAAATAGCATCTATACTAAAATATGATAAAGGTAGGTATTAGGTATGGCATAATTTGTAAATATCATGAAAGAACCTGTTTATGTTATAAGGGTTACTTTGTTTTCCAATAGCAAAAACAAAATTTAAAAATGTAATCTACATTACAAAGGAACCATTTTTATGCAAATATTATATACTACTTCATCGAGTGTGTGAAAGAAATCAAGGAGCATGTGAGGTTTTATGGTGCAAAGAAAAATAATGACTTGAAAAGAAGTAAAGGAAGACATGGCAAAAAGATAACCCTAAGAAAACCTGTATTTTTTGTAACTGATAGCACAGCACACAATCAATCTCTAAAGAAAGAGATCTATCTGTCCTTCTTGGAAGGAGGCCACAAAGGCACTGGACAGAGAGATAGCAGAAACAGTTAAACTGTTTTGTTTTTGCAGCACAAATGATCCTTATCTTCTCTTCCCGCCCCCCCTCCCCCCCATAGTGGATAAATGCTACATGACATATTTCTCCTGGAAGAGAACTTCCCGACGTTCATTTTTGCTGCTACTGATGTTGTTGTTGTTGTTGTTACGTGCCCTCCTGCTAGTCCTGACTCACAAATGCACTGTGTATAACAACAAAATACTGCATTGGATATTGGGCATGTAGGGGGAGACACCCTTTTAAGAGATGTGGGCACACTTTCTAACTCATTATATTAACGAGGCAGAAATAAGGTTGTTGTGCCATGAAGTCAATCTGGACGCATAGAGACTCTGTGCACAATAGAATGTAATACTATCTGGTCCCATGCCATCCTCAGCGTCGGCTTCCCAAAGCTGTCACTCTGTAAAAACCCCACTGCCTATCTTTCTCTGGCTGGTAGACTTGAACCATGCTAGCAGCTGACTGCTTTTAAAAATGCACCCACCCCCATGTCTCCTCATAATTGACTAATGATCTTATGAAATTTTAATTTCTAATCTTTAAAAGATTGGGGAGAAAATGAAACGAAATCTGTGTAAACATACAATTCAGCTAGTGCAGAAGAATTATCCTGATATACTTTAGAGTAGCCCAGAAAGACTAGTTAGTTGGCTGTTCATGTTAGTTGATAAGTTTTAAAAGACAAATGTCGTATGAGTTTAATCTTACTGATAGGAAGAAGCTAATTTAAAGAAAAAAATAAACTCTCTTGATGTATGTATGACTGTAACATGCACATTTTATATCCCTTTCTATATGTATCCTTATGCCTCTGACTATAGCTCTGTCTCTGTCTATGCCTATGCCTACAATGACATAAAAATTTACATCTATGTCTATATTTATGAGGGTGCTTTGAAAAACTATGAGAAATATTATTATCTTTTAATCCCATATTTCCAACTAATTTTGAATCCATAACAGGTAAAGATGTAGATGTAGGTGTAAGTGTGGATAGAAAGAGATATATCCCATATTTTATATACACTCTAAAACTTCATCTGGAATATGCTTGATATTCTTCAGTGGCTACACAGAATGAGTATATGAAACAATTCTTATAGATCAGGCTCTAATTTACAGATGGAATTAGATTGCTTATGTTATTTCTTTTGTTTCCAATAGTTGAGGGTGATACGTCTTTCAAAAGCACATAATTTGAAACATCTACTTAAGAGAAGTACAATTTGGTATTTCAGCAATTTCTTACAAGGCAAAATATGTATTTGGTCTAAATCTGTTTCCTCTAATAGCATCTGCAACTAACATTTGTCGTATTTGGTTATGGTCCTTCATTACAAACTCCAATGGACTTTGTCATTCTATTAGCTGTGCTTGTTAGATGCATCGGTACCCAACGAGAGTGAGTCTAAGTGCAACATAGCCCAACACTGACTGATCCTGCATGATCCTCACAATTGAAACTAGGCTTGAGCTCATTGTAACCACAATGTTAATGCAGATTCTTTGTTGTCTCTCTACTAAACGTGATGGTCTTCTCCAGGGAGTGGTCTCTCCTAAAAGAATGTTCAAAGTATTGATGAAAACCACACTGTCATGGCTGTACTTCTTTCAAGAGAGACTTGCTTGTTTGTTCTTTTGATACCTTCAATATTCTTATCAGCACCGTAATTCAAATGCATTGGTTCTTCTTTCATCTTCCATGTTCAATACTCAACTTTCACATCTATCTGACTCAATTGAAAACTCCATGGTGTGGGTCAGGCATAACTTAATGCCCAAAGCAGCCATTGTAATACTGAGGAGGTCTTGGGCAACATACTTACCCATTGCAGTGTGTTATTTGATCTCTTGTTTGCTGCTTACATGAGCATTGATTGGAGAAAGAATTCTGGACAGCTTCAACCTTTTTTTCCATGATATTTTTTCATGATACTTCCCATTGATTCCGTGTAAAGATCTTAGTCTTCTCTAAATTAAGCCAAGATCATGTTTAAGACTGCAATTTTTTTTTCAGGAAGTGCTTCAAGTTCTTTTTACTTTCAGGAAGCAAGGTTGTGCTATCTGCATATCCTGATGCCAACATTTTCTTCATGTAATCCAATGTCCCTCATGATTTCTTTAGTGTAGAAATTGAATTAAAGCGAGCAAAAGCCTATGCCCCTGTCCTGTACCTTCCCTGATGAAACCCTAGAGTAGTATTCCCTTGACTCTTCCCACAGCTGCTTCTTGATCCATGCACAGGTTCCCTGTGAGCACAGTGAGAGAGTCTCAAGGCTATCATATTGTGCATGATTCACACAGTCTAGTGCTCAGATGTAGTCAATAAAACACCAGTCATCATCTCTCTGGGATTCTCTACTTTCAGACAAGATCTATCTGATATCAGCAACAATAGGTCTTATTTCAAATCCTCTTCTGAACCTGGCCTGAACCTCTGGAAGCTCCCAGCAACATACTACTACTGTTAGTAAAATTGTACATTCATGTGATATCAGTGGCCTTGTTCATCCACGTGGCCATTCTGTGGGGTCATCTTTCTATGGAATGAGCACAACTATGGCCCTCTTCCAGTCAATTGGCGTAGTAGCTCTCTTCTGACTTTGTTGTATAGGCAAGTAAATGCTTCATTGTTTCGTCAGCTTGTTGAAATATTTCAATTCATACCGTAGCAAGTCCCGGAGGATATTTTTTTTTTTGGCTAATGCTTTCAGTGTAGTGTGAATTTCCATCAGCACCACAGGTTCTTGCTCATATGCTGCCTCGTGAATGGTGGAGTGCTGACAACCCTTTTGCTGCAGTGACTCTGTGCGGTCTTACCTTCTTTGGAGATTTTTAGTGTCATTCAATCGTTTCCCATAGAATCTTTCAATATTTTAACTCAAGCCTTTTTTTTTTTTTGAGTTCTTTCCATTTAAGGTATGCTGGAGGTGGTCTCAAGCTTGCATAAACTGAGGTTTGTATGTGCATTGAATTAACTGTTTTCAGATATATTTCAATTGTATCACTCTTCTTTCCACTGGAGGGTGTAACCAATAGTTATACCTTACACAGGAGCTAATGAGCTTTTAAGATCCCAGTTAGGACTCACCAAGATGGATGGATGAAGAACATCGTGAACTGTCCTATGGAAATCAACCTGCTTTCCCCTGACTTTTGTCCTGGGCCTCCAGGTCCAGGGACTCAGTTGCTCAAGGTGCTTTCTCATGTCTAAGAAGTTTCCATAACTTTAGTCTTGTTTGCTCCAACACATTTATGAACAGGTTTTCAGCAAAAGTAAATTCACATACACAAATATCCTCTGTCGTATATTCATGAGTAAAGTCCTATTCTCTCTCCCAAACTTAAGAAGATTCTTTGCCTATTCATGAATATTCTTATAGATCACAGCTACGTTTTTTAATTAAAAAATAAATAAGTCTTCTCTTTTTCTTCTATCCGAAGTAAAAGATTATAAAGCTTCCATAGGTCATCCAAGAAATCTCTTAGACAAGAAGAAACACAATTGATAAAGATTGAATTTTCCCTTCAAAAGATGGGTCATTTTGCTTCCCTGTGATTCTCAGGATTATGTAATTATTCCCTATTTTGTGATTAGATGTAAATGCCCTATGTGTTGTAAACCCTAAACTCTATGATGTTCATAAAATAGTACAAGACACAATTAGGTGAAGGAGGCATGGGACAGCACAAAATATACAGTGTTAACTTTTACCTTGAATACATTTCCCTTGAAATGTAAAACAGATTTAAAAATCTAATAAAACACTATCAAAATGAAGAGCCAGAGGGAGCAGAACAGAGCTAGTCATCGAAGCAGAGAATCCATAGTCAGGCTCAGAGACCTTGCTTTGAAGGTCTTTCTTTTCTCTTTTTTCTCTTTTATAAGTAGATTTTCATCCAGTAGATTTTACCAACTACTGACAATACTTCTGGTTTCATTTTGTAGCTCACTCAGGCAATTGGGCGGTAGTTCTATCACTTGCACCCAATGAGAAGTGACTAACAATGAGATAATCTATGGGTAATCTCAGGATCGATCCACACTGCTTGCTTTCTGAATTCATCTTGAGAAATTCAAATTTTTTCAGACTGTGATGTCAGAATTCTAGAGCTGCAAACCCAGGAAAATAATAATTGCTACAACAATTAGCACAGGAAAAAATCTCTGGCAATCACCCATGTTTATGAAATTCCATTTCATGCTAAAAGCTAGCAACATCATTCATTAATGGGCAAGAAGCTCTGTTTTTATTTGTTATGCCTTTAAAACATCAATACTCTTTTTTTCATCAATACTCTTTTAAGGAGTATATAGGAGATTTTCAAAGATACTTTGCGGTGTGTCTATCAGGCAGTCTGTTATGAGACAAGTCATAACTGTTTGGCCAGAGTGGATGGGTGTGCCCATCCAATTTTCAGTGGATAATTGGCCATCTGAGTCAACATATGAAGTGCGAATTTTCAAGAACATCACCCATTGTCAGCCCAAACCCTTAATGACTTGTCATCAGAAGTGTCTCCAACCACCATTCAGGTGACTTACGTTCCTCCAGATGGAAAAGAAAATGTGCCAAGCACCTTCTCTAAGAAAAGTTTAGGACCAACTGCAATACAATGGAAGAAGCCAAAGTGGCTCTGGGGCTTATGCGAGGGGCCGATAAATGGGAAAGTAGGCCACTGAAGCTAAAATCAGGTACCTGCTCCTGTAAATATTCACCGTCTTAAAAACCATGGGTCAGAAATTGTCTGGACAGCAGTAAAATAGTGTGTTATAGAATACTTCTTGTTAGAAGTGAAGGACTCAAATTTTACAGTGAGCTATGAAAATTAGGAAATCTTTACATTATAGGGATCTGTAGGTCCAGAGTGTACTGATAGAAGCTCACATTTTATGTAGAACTCATGCCTAGAGGCTTTTTGCTAGTGGGAAATTCACAAAAACAGCTTAAAGGATTTGAATTCTGTTATTACCCCTAGTGTTTCTAATCTTCCTTAAAAATGCCCCCCTCGTTTGATCCGTTATTACACGGGCCCAGTTGGAGGATACTTACGCAGTCCTCAGGGCGCGATCTGCCGAACTAGAAGGTGGTGACTCCAACCCACCAATCAAGGCTGTCTGCTCCTCTGAGCATCTGCCCGCTCTCCTTCGTTGCCATCATGCTTACTCTGACGAATAGCGATCCCATAGGGTCGAGTCATCTTCTCTCTGGAGGCTTCCAAAGCTGTAACTTATTTATAGGAGTGGGAAACCTCAGCTCTTTCCCCAGGAGCATTTGGAGGTTTTGAAAGACCGATCTTTTGGTTAGCAGCCCGGCACATAACCCACTGTGCAATCAGTGCCCCCCCTACTTGCAACCTATACATAGTTAACTCTTCTGAAAAAAAAAGTCATTCATTCTGGGAAACCTTAACAAATTTCTTATCACCTGCCATAATGCCAATCATAATGTGAGAAAAATTGGAGAGACCTTCCTCTTCAAAGAAGGTGTGAGTTGATGTGCACACTGTTCAATCAGCTCAGGGAGGAACATATGCAAACCTATTTAATTCCATCAAGGACTGCATGCAAACTGCAGGGGCACTCAATTATTTACAGCTGGCCTCTCTTCTGTTAGAATAATACCCCCAAATTGCAGTCATTACATTCTTAAATGCCTTGCATATCAATTTAAGACTATTAAAATGACTGAAAGGATCTTGGGGAGGTGGATTCAGAAAAAGAAATGGGGAGGTAGGAAGATTGAGAGTGAGAAAGAGAGAGAGAGAGAGAGAGAGAGAGAGAGAGAGAATACCACAAATGTAAGATGGAGGCTGAGCTCCAGTGGTGTAAGTGGTTGAGTGCAGGACTGCGGCCCATGGGCTTGGCGGTTCAAATCCAGCAGCAGCTCTCAGGAGCATCTCTGGGCAGCGCCACGACCACCAGAGGCAGTGATGCCTGCCTCGCCCCCCCCCCCAAAAAAAAGTAAGATGGAATAGAATTGTTCTGAATGGTTTCCAAGATTGTAAATGACAGTCTTGTCATTCCCCAGTGAGGCTTTCAAGTATTCATACTACCGACCTTATGATTAGTAACTCATTGCAAAACCAAATATGCCACCAGGGAGCCATTCCTAAGAAAAAGACAAAAATGATAAACGCTAACTCCTAGAGACCTTGAGCAGAACAACAGAACAAAATGCTGCTGACTCCTGCCCCAGCCTCAAAATTGCTTTCATGTCTGAGTCCATTGTTGTAGCCAATGTGAAAACCTTGCTAAGACTTTTCTCTTTGTTTTCATTTCTTTCTTTGTTACCTGAGCAAAGGTGAGCTGGAAAGAGATGTCTTACTGACTAGATAGGCTCTCCAACATCTGAGTCAGGAGCTCATTGGTATACATATCAGGTTCTCAGGAAGAAGGACTAAGGTGTGTGCAAGCCCTGTGCTTCTGAAGTAATTGAGAGTACAAATTCCCCTGCTGATTATGCTCCACTTACAAGAACTCTTTCCCATAGTTTTATACTAATGTGTCTACCTAACTTTCAAGTGATTTTGAAAAAATTATCTTACATGTTTCAAATCTTCATAAAACGTCATCTTTTTAAAATTTTAATGTGAGCCATCCTTTGTGACCCATATGCAAATAATGATTTAATCTGAAGGAACATATGCTCAAGCATACTTTTTTTTCACATCTATTGCTTAGATCAAACATACATGAAAATGTTTGACAAATATGCACTGGACAAACTTGACCATCATTCCAAACCTTCTAGATATTTCAAATAAAAGAGGGAGAGTGAACTGTGAAGTTATTTGTGAATAGTTCACTAGAATGATGGCCTTCTTGTCAGCATCATTTGAAATTTTAAAATTGAGATGGAAACAAAGTCTATATTTTCAAAAACAAACATATTTGTGAACTTAGTTGGATTTAAAATGTGTGAACTGAAGCAAGTGACTGTTTCTTCATTCTGCATTATGAGGGTAATTTGTCTGGTTTGTTGTATTATTATTATTATTATTATTATTATTATTATTTTGCTTTGCTTTTTAACTGTAGAGAAAACACAATCAATAACACACTAGGGAATTTTTCATTCGCCAATGAATATGGCAGGTCAACATGTCAAGATAGTGCTGTAGAAGTGGCACTGCTATGAATATGTTCTAATACTTATAACTGAGTGCCTCATCCACATTACTTCAGCTCTGACCTGTATAGAACACGACATCTAGAAAATGGACTATCTTATCTCCCTTTATCCTTTAAGGGAAATGGCATTTTCCACTTGATTTCCATGATCTTCTTTTATGGCAAAATCTTACTTTGTGATATACTGCCAACATGCACACTTAACTAGATAATATGTTCTGATTGTGGGAATATAAAACAATCAAATTAAAAATATGCTGAAATTCAAGTAGGCATAGCTATCTGACAACAAACAAAACAGAACATTTACAGAAACTGTAACAAAATATACAACAACCCAAAATCCAAATCCTTTCGATGTTTGTTTTGATTTCAATTTTTGTTACTCTCTTTACTAGGCTTAGACTTTTACTTAAGTCTAAATTAATTATTGATCACCATAAATAAAGCAAATCTAGAAGACCATGCAATTAAAAAAATTCTGATAGCTGAAAAAAATAAGCACTCAAAAATAACATTGAAAATAGGATCTCAAACTATAAATGTAGTTTTATCTAATGAGAAGCTGATGTCACCATTCAGATTTGGAGAGATACTTGTGATTATGTTTTCCACACTGAGGAGGAAAAATAATGAGCCTGTGTTTTAATAAACAGATTTTATGATGTCCTCTATTAATTCAAAAGAAACCATGGTGGTACCGCAGTTAAAGATGCTAAGCTGGCAAGTCCAATGTCCTTGGTGCATACCCATGAGCCAGAGAAAGACATGGCAGTCCATGTTTGTAAATATTTCTAGCTGTAGAAATTCAGTGATGCACTTTTACTCTATGTACAATGAGTCAGAATGAAATTGTCTACAAAGTTCAATATTTTAGGTGATTAATGCAAGTAATACCTACTTTGTAAGACATCCTATCTATAATTTCTGCTGCAAAAAGCTTAGCGTTTAGAAAGGAAATGGCATGGAGTTTTAAATTTATAGTTTATGAAGTGTAAAGTGTTGAGAGATGTACAGATAAAGAGTTTCAGCTTTATAAAGGCAGGCATCTACACAAGGGGGATTCTGTATGGGCATGATATATGCAAGACAGTTCAGCTCGGTAGTCTAGCTCTGCCTTCCAAACGGATTCAGTCCCTTGCTACTGGAAATGGTGAGAAAGTTAATGCATGCAAATTTCCCTCAGCTTTTATTTCCAGAAAATAGAGATAAAGGCAAAGTTGCAGAAATAGTTTCATATTATAGAAAGTCTTAAATAGATGTCACTTTCAGTTAAGTATGGGGAAGGTAAAAAAAATTAATGTGCAAACATTTTGGCTAACAGGGAAATGTATAATCACACAACCTACTCAGGACATATACATATGTAGAAATTTATTTCTGCCATTTTCTGTTCTTTACATTTTTCATAGGTGTTATAACACAGCATCACTGTTGTAAAGTGAAATTACTTGATAGGGTTTTTCTTTGTATCTCACCAAGTGGCTAGGCAAAAAAAAAAAAATCCGAACCAATGTCATTATCATCACATTGACGTGGGCTCCTGGAGTACTCTATAGGACCAAATTGAACTGCCCCTTTCTTCCACTGACAGACTAATCAATTTGACCTATAAGGTTTAGCAGCTCAATACCCACTAAGTCACAGGCCTGTGTAATGAGTGGGTATGATTATGCAAAGAAAGTATGGTTGACTTAAAGGGTATTTGTCACACTTGCCAATCCCTTGGGTTTATTATTATTATTATTATTATTAATCACTTTCTTTTGTGTTTAAGTGAACTGTCAGAGCAGAAAGAGAAAGAAACCCAAGTTAACCGCATGGACTAGACCTGCCTGGCTGGGACACTGCATACAGATTGGTGGCAGAAGAGACCATAAAGAAGGAGCTATGGTGGCAGTAAGGATCATGCGACAGAGGGTCTGGTTTCCTATCTCACAGAGTAATGTTGAATGACTTTGGGGAAATGGCTGGCTTGCAGTGTGGGTGCTCTTTGTAACACTTTCAAGGAAAGATGGCAATGGACCAGGTGGCAAAATACGTGAGCAAAAGAGACATGGCTGCCAGCCAGCCTGAGAAAAGGTTCTCTATTCAAGAGGACTGTATTAAATATTTTCTGATTCTGACTTGATATAAATCGTGAACTTCCCTAATTTCCCCTCAAAATCCTGAGTACTGTCTGGAGGTCTATATATTTGTGATGGTTAGGTTTTTGTGTCAGTTTGGCTGACCTAGAATTCTCCATAGTTTGGTAATTAAGACTTACCCCATGAGGTGACCAAACAAAATATAACCCACTGTCTGATGGAATCCGCTGTCAGTAGTCTACTCACTATAGGAAGTTAATGGTAGAGTACTACTTCCTTCATCTGGTGACAAGTCTGGTAAAGTTGGAAGCAAGTTTCATTGGTGGTGGTGGTGGTGGTGGTGGGTGAGCAGGGGCTGTATATATAGTGACAATGTGGGGTACCTGTCCTCTCTATCTACGTAGTCTGCATCTTGCATCCTTCTTCAGACCTGAACAATCGCCCGCCATATTGACCTTGTATTCATTTGCTACTGTCTCTACCAGCCAGCAGTCTTCTTTCTTACTCGTTTACCTTCCCGCTTCCTGGTTCATCAACTTCAGCAGTGATGTGATTCCAGAAAAGCCTCTAGGTTAACATGTGACTTGAACTAGGCTTACCTGCTTCCACAACTGCGTGAGCCATGTTCCTGTTATAGATGTCATTAGTTTTATTTCTCTAGAGAACTCAACCTAGCTCAGTAGCACTTGAGATAGATTATCAAACCCAACAGAGAATGCCATGGGAAGGATGGATGCTGTCAGATACAGTAAAGATAGTTAGATAATAGAAGCATATTTGATCTTTGCCTCATAAGTATCATCCATGGTCAAATATGAAGTTTTATTATTCTTCTATTTCTCCTCCTCCTCCCCCTCCTCCTCTTCCTCCTCTACTTTCTTCTTCTTCTCCTTCACTTAGCCAGAGAAGATAAGATCTTGTTCTCATGCCATTTCCTCAAACACTTATATTAAAAGTTGTTTTTCATAAATTAATCAAGATATAGTGAATTAATAGTGCCACAACTGCTTATGTGAATCTCTGGTTGCAAAGTTGTTTTGCTCCTTCGGCAAACGGGACAAAGCCACCACCTTCCACGGTTGAGGACCAATAGACACATGCTGACAGCTCAGCCTAGGGAGCTGACGAAGCGGCGGCTGGCCTGTCTCTCCACATGAGATACAATGGACACTTGGCCTCACGTGCCCTGTCAAGAGTGCAGAAGCAGAAGTCTGCAAAATTAGCAGCTACCTCATGTCCTCAACCTTTTCCCCTCTCCTGTCTGTGACCATCTCGGTTGATGTATGTGTTTCTTTGGGTACCCTCAAGCAATCGTAAAATTGGCCCTTTGTGGAAATGTGTCACGTGTTGCACATGACATGGGAGGAGAGAGTTTCATCCTGCCCAGAACGTGCTAAAGCCACCTCTCCCACTTCCCCAGGCCTCAGCTGCACCTATCCTTTTATCTCTAAGCTTTCTCTTTACAGATTGGGCCCTCATGGAACCCATTAGATTTGTAAGACAAGAAATGGACTCCATGCTGGGATAATTCTGGATTCCATGCCTAGGGTTCTTAACTCATTTTGGAGAGAGTTCTGTGCTACACTGGGGGGTAGAATTAGGTGGGATTAAGTCATGAATGTAGTGGAGAATGTCAATCAACTCACACTCTTTGTATCTCTGCACATATGGTCTTCTAAGAGACAAAATGCACTGCTATCAAAGCCCTTCTTCTCTATAAAAGAACCACTTCAGACAGATAAAAAATACCCAGGACCATCAGGAAAGCTTGCCCCGGGTCTCTTCTGTGAAGTGTGGAGGCTGAGATCAGAGATAAGAGACACTGTGGCACAGAGACTTGGAGGAACAGCATTGATTCTCTGGGGTGTTTTCTACGTATCTGGCCTGAGACTGTGTCAGTAGGAGAAAATGCAGCAGGTGGGTGTCCTCCTCAATGGAGTGAAGGTCAAGGAGCCAGATGGCTCCAAGTTTGAGGACCTCAAAGAGAGATGACTGCTGTCTGAGGAGAAGTGTTCTGGGGGCCCTTCCGCATGTGCTCTTACTTTTTACTAATCCTGATTTGTGGCAGCTTCGTAGTCCTCTAATTAACCCTCTTAACCATGAACACTGTCTGTGAGCTTTGGGGAGGCATTTCAGTGAAAATGATAGGACTCAGAACAGATGTAAAGGGCTGTGGGAAGAACCATTGATAGCAGATGAGGGTAAATAAGGGTGATCCCTGCTTCCTGGCAAGGAGGAGGCTAGAAGAAGTCAGAGAGAGGGGGACTCTATGCTGTTTCTGGTATTAATGTACCTTATCAAGTATTTATATCATGCAACATGTTCTTGAAAATTTATTGCATATATTTTATTAGGTTATCTCTATGATCTTTATGCTTTTCATAACAGTCTATTTAGTTAACGTGCTATTTAATAAGATTACAAATGAAAATAGCCATTATTAAGAAGATAAAGATCATCAGCATTTCAAGTAAACTTATTACCGAAGCCTAATATAAGAAAGTAAACAAATCACAAGTGTACAGCTGAATAAATTAGGAAAAATGAAGATTACCCCTGTAGCAGCCATATACATTTCTTTCATCACATTGACATATAGCGCTCTAGATTAATTTGTCTATTCTTAATTATATTTGTATAAATCCATGAAAAATACTTTACTTTGATTCTGGTTTTTATTTTTTTTTGTTGTTGTTTACTAAACGTTTTATTTCAGGGATCCATTTATACTGTCATTTATCATCTTATTGATAAACTTTTGGGTTGATTTCAAATTAGATCTATAATAAATAATGTTATATACATTATTGAACTTGTCTTTTGGAGACCTTCTTCTACACTTTATAGGAAAATCCATCTAGCAATAGAATTTCATTACATATGATTATGTATTCCACTCCAAACTTCACTTCCAGCATGTTTTGCCAAGAAATGGTACCATTTTATACTCTCACAAACTATATATGACACTCCCCATTTCTTTACATGCTCAACAATATTTAGTGTTGACCATATTTTCCTATATACACACTAATTTTTGTCCAGATTTCAATTGGCTTGGAGATTAATATTTAATAACTATTTTCTTATCTACTAATATTGCCCATTAGGACATTGCCCTCTATAAAATAACTATTGAAGAATTTTCCTACACACCGAGGGACTTTCTTCTATAGTCTGATTGAACAATGAGAGTATATTAATTATTTGTATCCTGATTGAACAATGAGAGTATATTAATTATTTGTATCTAAACTAGGTTGTATTTATATATGTAAATATCTTCTCCCACTAATTTTTGTGAATAAAAAGTCATCTTTCTGGCAGTATTTTTTCTCTGCTTATGGTGTCTTTGTTTGTGTTTTTAAATCCATTCAAACTGTTATACTTTCATCACCTAGATTCTGACTCATGGTGACCCCCTCTGACAGGGTAGAACTATCCCTTCAAGTTTCACGGTCTGTAAATCTTTATTGGAACATAGAGGCTCACCTGTCAGCCATGGAGCATATGTGGGCTGTTGACCTCCCCGTGTGTTACTAAGTTGTCAGAGTTCCTTTTTGATAAATACAAGGTTATCATTTTAATAGAGTGCTACTTAGTAGGAGAAGTCCTGTGTGCTGAGTTAGGCTGCAAGATCAGCAGTTCAAAACACTAAAGCTTTCCAGGGGTGAAAGGCGAAGCATGTTCCTTTCACAGAGAACTGTAGGCTCAGAATGCTGCAGGCCCAGTTTTACTTTGCGCTGCAGATTTGCTGAGTCTGAGCGGCTCCATGACAGTGCGTTTGGAGAGTTTAAGGAAATATACTTAGTAGAGTTTATCCTGACGTCCACTTTATTTTTTTTTAATTGATGCACTTTTTGCGTAGTTTTACAATGTTCCAGTAATTGATATTTGGAGGTATG
Source organism: Nesogale talazaci (assembly GCA_004026705.1). NCBI lineage: Eukaryota > Metazoa > Chordata > Mammalia > Afrosoricida > Tenrecidae > Nesogale > Nesogale talazaci. The sequence continues at coordinate 13,021 of PVJH01023407.1, read as the reverse complement.
GTGTGCAAGACCCATATTTAAAATAAAATTTGGAACATTTATGATTGTTCACTGTCTTAATGAAATTTCTCATTTTTAGAATTTGCTTGCAGCGCCTCAGTTTGTAGGTCATGTGTGCTCCTTTACAATTGTTTGCAAAAAAAATGAATTACTTTTACTTAAAAGTCAATTTCCATAAGAATCATATTACTGTTTGGATAACATACAAAGTGGAATTACAGGAGTAATTTGATAGTTCATTTTATTATTTTTTAAAATGTCAGTGAGTCCTGAAAGCCCTATGTCACCAAGATCTACATTAAAGAACATATTAAAGTTTTCATAATTTACTTTGTCAGTGAGAAGGGGGAATAAGAAAACCACTGTAAAAATTGCCACACTTCTGAAAGCACTGCTTGCTGAAATTTGGTTTGGGTATGTACTCTGCTGGAAAATGGTTTGGGGGCTCTGCCCGTTGCTGTATTGAGTTAAGGACCTCCAAATGGATTGACGTGGGGGTTCACTTGCCTCGGGGAGGACTGGGTGAGAAATTACTAGAGATGCAAATGGAAGGGATCTTGCGATGAAGATTGCAATAAGAAATCATCTTCTAAATACTTTATCAAATGAAGGCTTATCTTCCTAGTCTGAATTGATTTTGAAGTTCTGAGGGCAGCTGTAGAATATCGCAGGAACATCCAAGCCAACACAGACAAAAGGTGGTGAGTGCACGTTAATCAGTAATCTAGTCTGGTTTCTATAGAAGCTATAGGAACCATGCATTTTATAAAGTGCTTATTAGACATCCATGTTATCAGGCCTTAAGTGCTTGATTATTTTGAAAGGAAAACGTTACTTTTATTATTATTTTTAACCCTTTTATAGGGAGCTCATACTATTCTTATCACAATCCACACATACATCTATTGTGTCAGCACATGTAGACATTTGCTGTCCTCCTCACCCTCAAAACATGTGTTTTCTACTTGAGCCCTTGGTATAGCTCCTCATTTTCCCCTCCCTCATGCACCCTTGATTCTTTAGAAATTATTTTATTATTGTCATATCTCACATTGTCCGAAAGTCAAGGTTAGTTTTTTAAAATCACTTTAAATCATTTTATTGGGGGCTCACACAGCCCCACACACACATCTACCGTGTCAAGCACACTCATAAACTTGCTGCCGTGACCTGAGCCCTTGGTTGGCAAAATGATTTTTAAAACTATTTATTGCTTAAAGTATATTTTTAGTCAGCTCAATTTGGAGTTAAAGCTCTAATAATTTTGAATGTTTTTCAACACTATACAACAGGTGTTTGTCAAGCTTTCAGCTTCAAGATACTGCACTGGGTGCTGAAGCAGCCAGGAAAGTCCTTATCTCAATGAAGTCTTCACTTCGTTCAAACCAAATAAGCCTATACAGAATAGTGATTTAGAGCATGACATTAAAATTAAACTGCCTGATTTTCAAGCCGGTTCCTTTCATTGGTCTGTTGGATTTTGTTAAATAAGTTTGTCTTGTTGGTTTCAATATGCTCAACCAAAAATGAAGATAATCATATAGGCTGAAAAGCTGAAGTAGGTGGTTTCATGCCAGGAATGTTTTCTGGGAAGTTGTCTGAGTTGATTCTGCTGCATGTGTGCCCAAGATCCATAAGAACTGGAAGCAGATGACCAGCCATTCTTTTTAGACACCTTTGAGTGAACTCAGACCACTGAGATTTTGGCTAGCAGTAGAGCTCTTAATCATTTATAAATCTCAGGGAATTAGAGTCAAGAATGTAAGATGGAAAAATTTCCCTTTAAATCCAAGGGGAATTAAAAGGGCTAATAGATGAAGGTACAGTATATCTTTACATTGAATTAGCACAATTTATCTTCTATTTTATTTTACATGCAGATGCATAGAGATGTGAGTGTACTTGAGACAGGAGGTTTCTTTTAACCTGCCCACCTCTATTTGTGTATCTTTCAAGAGACTCTAGACATGAGAGTTAATGTGTCATCTTGCTTAAGATATGGTTTCCAGTGGTTTGGCCAAACGTTAAACTAAATTGCTGTTTCAGAGTGAGATCTAATATAGTGAAATGTGATGTTTTTTCATAATTTATAGGATCATTCAATTGGATGAGGAGTTTATTAATGCATGGTCTGCTTTTTGACTATAAATAGGTACTTTGTTAAAATTCTCTCTTCATTCTTCATTTTTACCAGTAACTGATCTATGAATGGCTCTTAGGATTTCAGCTGAAAAAACTAGGCTAAAAAGTAGAGTGATGATATGGGTAAGAATACATATGTAGCTAAGAGCTAAAAGGTTCTCTGGTAAAGTCTCACAAATTAAAATAATCAATTAAATGTACACTATACACTAAGACTGGCCCGTGTGAGGCTACCGATGAGAGTGAACTTGGCGTTTTGATAAATCTGTTTGTATACTTATAAGAAGGATTGATTCCACAAAATATTAAATGTACAATTATAGATGGGGAAATACATAGGCTGCACAAACATGGCTTGACACAGAAAATGAGATAGTAAACTGATAAGGAAATATGAATCCACTCATTCATCATTTTAGTGCAAAGGTTAAAGTTCTTGTAATAGTACTTTGGCAAATATTAATTTCAATCCATGCACCAGTCATCTTGCACTTCTATTTCTGCTATCTCTGATTTTATACTTATTGCTTACCAAAAAATACTATCACAGAATCCTAGCTTCAAGCCTTAATAATCAGCTGCTTCTGTAAACTTGCAAAGAGCTCCAGGTTTGTCATGTGTCCGTCACACTGGAAGTCATTTCTCCCAGTCCAAATGCCCCTGAACATTTATTATGTACCCATGTGTACATGCATACATGTTATTTAGGAAAGCCTGGTACTATTTCTTGGAAACTGAAGAAAGGGAATCTATAGACTATACTAAAAGGGATTGGTAAATATGAAAAATAATTTGAAATATTTTGTTTGTTTATGTGTTAGTCTTTCCTTAAAAAAAGATCTTTGAGGTTTGGGACTGAATTATTTCAATGACTAAAATAGTAATGACTAGTAGAAATCCTGGACTCAATGAATACTTGAATTAAATGATTACTACACTGATCTGTGAAGAATGGTGATATTCATATATCTTATTATATAGCATTCTTATAAAATTGCAATGTCTCAGAACTGAATTATACATACATTTATGGCAAAAATATCTGAATTCTGTACAACAGCAATGTTCTCAAGCATATTTGAGAATGTAATATTCTGTTATTACTAAAAAGTTACCTAGGGAATCATTGCTCTCTTCAAACCCTCTGTTTATGAGAGCTTTTTCTAATTAACTTGGTTATTGTTTTTCATTCCCTTTTAGGATTCTATTCTCGATCACTCACACACTATAACTGTCGCCTTGCCCAGAACAGCTCCCAGTCTGGCCACTTTGCTTTGGCAACACTTTCTCTAACTGACAAGAAATGGGATTTTCAGCAGCAATAATTTAGTGAAGGAGCACAGCAATGGACAGTCACATATATACACACACAGAAGAGAAGAGAGACCAGACTGTCACATAGACACACACACACACACACACACACACACACACACAGAGCGAGAGCAAGAGTGAGAGAGAGAGAGAGAGAGAGAGAGAGAAGAGAGAGTCCAGACAGTCACATAGATACTCACACAGAAGGTAAGAAGAAAGAGGCTAGAATGGGTTTTTCAAAAGGTTCCAAGAGACTCTCACATAAAACTTGAAAAGTAAAGGTAACCCTGATGAAAACACCACCACAAGAAACTTCACAGCAATATCATTATCAATGCTGAGGGCAACTATCTTTTTGACTTGTTTCTTTCTTTCAATGGTTTAAAGCCTGGGTTTAGAACAAATTACTCATTATTACTAACTCACCATATCTAATGTCAAGGTCCTTGTTTCTGAACTCTGATAATATTTGCTTTAAACTAGGATATGTATTGTAAACATGGCTAGCAGTATGAAAAAAATCCAGAGGTCGTGTATGTTTTAAAAGAAACACTTCAAAAGTTTATGAAAAAATTCTATTATCTTTTCATTCTATTTTCCCACAAACTTCTTGAGGAATTCTCATACACAAGAGATGAAAAATTCCATTAACATCTTATAAGTATTCAAATTATTATGATATAAATTATCTGTTATTATGATCTCCAGAGTTCCCACTGCTTTGAAGCACTTGTCTCTTATTTCTAGAATTCACTATGAAATATTAGCATAAGAAACTATGCAGTTATTATTTACATAAATATGTTTTGCAATAAAAACAAAAGTGTGAAGCAAATGGCAAAATAAATGAAATGAGTTTACATGATAGTTATTTGAAGCAAAGGTATAGAAGCCACCTCTAATTGCCTCCAGCTGCAAAAAGCAGTACACTGTCGCTCAGCCCAGCAGAATGCTGAATCCTAGAAGGCAGAAATTAGATACACCTTCATTCCACTTAATATTTTTATCCTGTTCTGACATGGACTAACCTCATGATAATCTAATTCTTTGCTGAGTTTCATAATCCATTGCAATGGCCACAAAGAACTCAGAAAGTACTCATAATTTGGAGGTCTTTTAGCGAAGCTAACAGGTCGCAAAAGGTTAAGGATATAGGTTTCTATTTGGTAACACTGCTTCTTTTGGCAGACAGGTGTCTGATCCTTGGCCTCTCAGCTAGGAGATTCCTTCACCTCTGACCTGACCAGACAAGCCACAAAACAACTTTTTCTCTGAAAAATGTCCAAATGTCTGTGACTTGGTAAAGAATCCCTCTAACCACAGACATGTAGAGCTTTGTGTTTTAGGGGCTAGGAAGCCTGCCACTCTTGCTTCCAGGGCTCCAGGCTGCTCTTCGGCTAGGTGTCATGGTGTCAGCCTTCATTGCTCCTAAGAAGGCTGTCCACCTGGGATCTCAGAGGCACTTGACTCCTGATTATTCTTTCTTGCTGATAGTGCGATTCTTTGTTTCCATTTCTGAAATGACTCCCTTCACCCACATAAAATGACAAAATTGACAGATCAACTCTCTAAAGGAACTTCCTATAAGCTATTTGCATAATCCTATCTGCTCATTAGGAGTCCCAGTGGAACAGAAGGCTACACATTTGGGCTGATGATAAAAGGTAGGCACTTCAAAAATACCACAGCCGGTCAGCAGGAGAAAGAGGAGGCTTCACAGTCCTGCAAAGATTTACAGCCTTAGGAACTCAGAGAGGCACTTCTACTCTCTCCTGTAGCTTTACTCAGTCATTTCGACTATGGGTGAGTTGGTTGCTTTTGTGTTTGATCCAAGCGTTGATTGGGAATTACAAAAACAATGGATAGAAGGGACAAAATAAACAACCAGCAGCCATCAAGTCACTCTTGACCCAGAGAAAACCTGCAGAATAGCCGGACCACTCGCGAGGATCTCAGAGATGGTAAATTTTAGGGGAACAGAAAGCCCGGTATTTCTTCTACAAAGATTGGTATATTTGTGAGGTGAGAAGTTCAATAACAAAGTCACTACACCCCCAGGGCCGCTTGAGTGGCACCATACCCAAGCATTTCCCTTTACTCTTCCCTTCGAAGCAGACATCCATTGCTTGGTCAGTGCGTGGTGGAACCAAATGAAACCGCAAACCAGCCCTAAACAATCAATAAGTAAGCACTGAAAGAAATGGAAGAACTTAGAAGGAACAAAATTCTCAGTAAAGATTGCTTTACAAAGAGCCTTCTATTTTCAACTTAAAAACCCCAACGTGGTAGGATCCAGGGCTTTGGTAGGAGAAATGCTTGTGTTGCAAGTCACACAGATTAGAGTTAGAATCAATGAGGCAATTTGGTAAGGGTTTCTCTTTAAGATTAAACTTTCCTTTCTTTGTGCTCTTACTTTGCGCCATGTGCTAAGATCACAATTTTTGAAACTCAAAAATGGCCAACATATTTTTAAGTATTTTAACAAAAATATAAATAATGGCCTTAAAACTTATGGTGAAGCAGTTTCTTCTCAGCAGGGTGAGAACTATAGTGACATAATATTGACTATCAGAGGAAAAGTGAGTCAAGATTGAAAGCTCATAGATAGGATATACTTGTTATAAAAGACTTCCAAATAAATAGGTCTGTGTAGAATGATGAAGTGAAGCTATTCAATTTTAATGAACCATCAGCAACATAAGGGATGATCGTTGAGATGAAATTTGAGAGTTAATAAAAATATATTTAAAAGATCAGAAAAATAATATTATGCAGTGCTGCAGCTTTTTAGTGTTGGATAAGAAAAGAAAATATGTAGAACTTTTAGATAAAAACATATATGATCAAGCCAATAACAGATCAGTGGATAAATAAAATATGGCATATAAGGCATGCAATAGAAAGAAACGTAGTCCCAATGCATGATTCTGCATGAATGACTCATGAAATTGCCAAGCCGAGTGAAAATTTCAGTCATAAAGGGACAAAATTTATATGATTTCACTTTTGTAAAATTAGAAAATGTACTGAAGTACATTGAAGTACAAATATTATTAGTGATCACCAGAGTTGGAAAGAGGAAAGGGGGGGGTTTCTGCATAGGTGACATTGATTTTATGTTAAGGGAAGCAGAATAATTTGGACTGATAGCAATAATGATTGACTTTCAATTATTAAATCAGTGTTGAAAAACTGTAGCTATAGAGATTGTTGAGTGAACTTCTATGTCAGAATGCCAATTTTAACCACAATTTAAAAAAGCAATCAGATTCTGTGCTTAACAAAATTGATTTATATATAATAACTGCAAAGCAAATTAGAGAAAAACTATAAGGTAATATAACATGTAAATGAAACACATTAACATTTTTAAACATTTGTTATATTAATTTTATCAGTTATTGTGGAAAATATACACAATGAACCATATGGGTAATTGAACAATATCATGCAATACAAAATTCAATGTAAAATCATATTCATCAAACTAGATTATCACATCAGAATTGTTGGCTTTTTAAAACTCACATAAGTAAAACTGTCCAAAATATTTCATATAACCATGTATGAATGTGGGCAATTTGTGTATTGCAGCTTAAATTGTGAGCACTAGGTTTGTGGAAGGCTGGGCTTACAGTGGGAGCTCTAAATCTATTTTGGAGGCTTCACATAGATTTAGTCTCTACTACATTCTTCATGAATATTGGTCAGTTATGTAAATAGCCTTGTCCTCAGGCAGTGTTAGAAAATGGATTACAACTCTTTCCTCGCCAGTCCAGAGAGGGGCAGCCTGGCCCCTAGGGACTAGTCTGTATGCACCCTTGATGGAATTTGGCGTAGTAGGGTCCACACAGTCATGAGTCATACTGACTACCTTGATTGAAAGCCTGAGCAAGTCTTGTAAACTTTTTCTATCGGCAATGGTGTGCATATTCCACTGATGTGCTGCAGCAACTACTTCTGCAGGCAACTGTGATTTATCAATCTCCCTCTGATCATGCTTTTGTGAACATTCCCTTGTGTTCTCATGTCCTATCTATGTGGCGATGTTCATATGAATCCTTGGACACCAAATTAAAAAAATATTGCATGTATATCATTATTAGTTATTTTATAAAGATGATTATTTATAGAGATCAAAAGCAACATTGTGCACATCTGTAGGTAGCCTGGTGGGCAGAATAGACTGTGTAAGTTTTGATCTAAGAGAATATTACTTCCTCTTACCTAACTAAAAACACTTGTTTTCATCATCCTAAAAACTGACCCAAATATTACATTCTCTGTGAAGGTGTCTAGAATCTTTTGATCATTTTTACATTATTCTTCATATTTGCTCCAAGAATACTTTTAGCATATATCTCCCAGAACTTGACATATTTATTGCACATTTCTCCTTGAGCTTATCAGAAGTTTTTTTTTGTGCACAAGCAACACTATGAAATGCTTGTGCAGCCAAGAAAGAAAGAAATGAATGACAAATTTTGCTGTGAGATGATTTGGTACAAGTCTAAGAAATTTGTGTGCACTGCTGGTATTCAAAGACTACTAGACTACTAGCTTTATGAATGAGGAGTAACTAAATGAGTCTACTTATGGATAATACCAACACTGTTAATAAAATTCAAATTATTCAATATCACTTAAATGTATAATCACTTATGAAATATTCTTTTCATTGTAGCAATTACCAATGACATTATTTTTATTGTTCTTAACAGTTTAATCTCCTCCATAAAATATATAAAACTTTTCCAATGCTTGTTTCTTTTAAAACCAAAATATTATATCCCAGAGGGCATTTACTGTTTTATAAGAATGATTCAATTTTTCCTAAATGTTGAGAAAAGTGCTTTTTCCCTATCAGAATTTAACAGATGTTTCTTGTCAATCATTTTATAAAGAATTCAACATAAAAACCAACTCAAAATGTATCAGAAAAAATAAATATCTAATCTATAGTTCTCAGTTCTTGGAAGGTAACACAGAAAAAATCTAGAGGTTATACTTTAATGAATAAATACACTAATGAACAGAACTGAAATGTGTGAAAAAACAGATGATAAGCCATAGAACTAGGATCTCCTAAAAATTCAATGCTTATGGTCATCAAAAGAATGACAAAGAGAGAAGAGAGATAAACCTACATACTGGGGAAATTTTTTGCAACCTTGTAGCCCACAAAAATCTAAGGTATAGAATATCAAAAAATACTCAACAATCTCAACAGCAAACTATAGACAATCCAGTCAAGAACATTTGACAAGGTAGAGGGCATGATGAGATACTTCACTAAAGAAGACTCTCATGCAGCTAATGAACCCCTGAGGAAATGCTTTTAATCATTAGCCATAAGAGATGTGCACATTCAAACTACAAAGAGATGCCACCTAACTTGCAAAAATTGCAGTTATAAAGAAAATCAGAAAAGAGCCAATTTTGTGAGACTTTTGGGATGCCTACACACTGCTGAAGTGATTGTAAAGTTGTGCAACCATGATCAGAAATGGCATTTTAAAAATATATAGAAATTTCATGTGATTGAGCAATCCTATTCCTAGTTATATATCCAAGATAAATAAGAACAGCAGCATTAATAGGTATTTGTACAAGTATGTTTACTGTAGCATTAGTCACAATAGTAAAAGCATGGATACAGAGTAGATGATTGGGTAAGCAAATTGTGGTGTCCATATACAGTGCGATATTACACAATGATAGAAAAATGTATCTGGGAAATATCTTACAATATAAATTAATATTTAGGATGTTATACTGGCTGACATAACTCAATCCCTAAAAGGCAACTGTTATATGATACCATATTTTAAAATAAATCATTTTATTGAGGGCTACCATTTTAATATAAAGTCAGGATTGATTTACTCACACATAAACAGCAAAGCTTGGTGGATAGCAGGAATGAAGGAGGAGGGAATTATAATACTTATACTAGAGCATACATCTATTCATTCTGGTAGCAGGAACAGCAATACACATTTTGGAAGAAACCAGAATATCACCACCAAGACTAAGATATTTTGCAGGACACAAGAAGAAAGGACAACTATGGGTAAAGGTAGGTAGCACATAGAATTGTGGAATGAAATGATAACCACAAAAATACATAATTAGTTACAAATTTAGATACACATCTTATATAGGTGTTGGAGTATGAAAGGGCATAGATAGTTTTGGAGAAGCCATCTCAAAAAAAGTGTCAGTTCTGTCTCACAAGGAGAAGGAAACTATGAAAATCGTGAGTCTTCTAGAGAAATAAAACCAGTGACACCTATATATGGACAAAAAGAAAACTTTCTTTTGAAAAATAAATTTATATCAGAGAAGAGGTCCATCCTAATCCAACTCAAGTCTGTTGATGAGGTGCTACCTGGAGATTCCTCCAGACTCATACAACTACCAAAGTGTGAAATGGGGCCCACGGTGTCCTGAGGAGCCAAGAGGTCAAGAGCATGGCAGAGTGGCAAGCGTTCCCAGGGGTGATAGATCACATGGGCTGCAGACACAGAAGACAACTCAGCAGAAAGGAGAGGAGCAAAAGGGGCAAGTTCACCACAGTTGTGTTAAAAATAAGCCACACTCCCAAAGACATGGCATTAGGCTGTGACCTGACTAAGAGGTTAGACTCCACTTATACATGTCTTCCAATAGGCAGTAACAGCACAGAATCTGTCACAGAAACCAAAGAGACGAGGAAGTAATTAGCCCATAGGACTAATGGCCTGCATGAACCATGGCAACCTTTAACCTGAGACCAGAAAAATAGATGCTGTGGTATAGTGGTTACCCATTGGGCTCTGATCTGCAGTGGACTTTCTACTTCCGGAAAGAGTTACAGTCTCAGAAAAATCACTGGATTTTCTGTTTGCTATGGGTCAGCATCAACTCAATGGCAGCGAGTAAGCCTAGTTAACATTGCCAACACTCTAACGAGGAATACAGTGAAAGGTCTTGCATAGAAGTGGAGAAAATGCAGAGTAAGAAAAAAGATCTTAAAAAATAGGCCAATTCATAGGATGCCTTGTAGGACTTGATCAAGAGCAATGTAACTGAGAGGAATTAATGAAACCTGATAAAGGCGAAACATGAGAGTGGGACAAGAGGAAAGTAAAAGGAAACAGAGGAACGAATTAAGAGGCAAAGAACATTTATAGAGGTCTAAATACAGGCATGTAAATATATTTATATATAACAATAGGGATATAGATTCATGTACATATATTTATATGTTAAGTATTAAGGTAGCGTCTACTCACTCAACACAACAACACTTTGCTTGAATAACCTGGTATATTGGAACACAAGGGGTGCATAAGGCAATGTGGTGAAGAAAATTGATGATCACCGGCTATCAAAAGATATAGTGTCTGAGGTCTTAAAAACTTAAATCAAAACAAGCAACCATGTAGCTGAGAAGCAACAAAGTCCACATGGAAGAAGAAAGCCAGCCTGGGTGATCATGAGGTGTTGATGGGATCAGATATCCAGCATCAAATACCCAGAACAAAAAATCATATCAAAGTGAATGAGCGAAGTGTAAAATTGAGATACAAATGCAATCCTTAGACAATTGAGCGTCCCCTTACAGAAGGTTCACAAGGAAGAAATGAGACAGGCTGCATCATAACACCAGTGAAACAGACAACTTTCCTCTAGTTCTCTAATCTCTCCTCCTCCCCCATGTCCACTCTCATGACCCTACTGCTACCGTATGAATCTGTCCAGACAAGAGCATGAACTCAGGTATACTTAAGAGGAAATCCAGGACAAATAAATCCCTCAGGATCAATCGTGAGAGTCGTGATCCCAAGAGGGTATGGAAAAGATAGAGGGAGAAAAGGGTTACATGATTTACAGTTTCAGGGAGATGGAAAACAGAAAATTGGATGAAGGGAGACATTGGTCAGTGTATGACATAAAGAGATAATAGTAATTAACAAATTATTAAGGATTCGTGAAGGAAGAAATAGAGGGAAAGAAAGGTGGAAATAAGGAACTGGTACCAAGGGCTCAAGTAGAAAGTAATGCTTTGAAAATGATAATGGCAAAAACTGTGTTTGATATCATGAATGAATGTTTCAATGGTGATAAGAGCTCTATGATTCCCCAATAAAAATGATAAAAAAGAGGAACTCCTTGGGGGGGGGCAGTCTTAAGAGGAACTGACAGAAATTGAAGAAACTCCTGGGACTATTCCTTTAAGCCACCCTTTTACACCTGGAACTGAAGTACTCTTAGTTTAACAATCAAATATTTCTGTGTCTTATAAAATAAAAAATAAAGTGTTGAAGGTGCTTTTTAACACAATCAACTATTAAAGACCGTATAGGCAGCATTTCAAAGATTAAGGATTGGAAATTGGGGGAAGAAATGGTGAAAAACTCACTACCTTGAAGTCCATGCATGGAGACCCAAATGGACAGGTAGCTGTTCAGGGTGGGTGGGGACTCTGAAGCTTTACCTCTTTATGGGAGTAGAAATGAGAAAGCCTCTTCTTTCTTATGTGGAATGGCTGCTGGCTTCAAACTGTGGATATTGAGAGTATCAGTCCAACTCATAATCACTACTCCCCCATGACTGACATTTAGCGCCCAATGCCATGAGCATTTGTGTAAGGATGTAGAGTTGTAAAATGGGAAACTAATTTGTAGAATAAGAAACTAATTTGTGGTGTGTACCTAGAACATAGCTTCAAAAAAACTAGTTCAGAAAATTAGTTGAAAAAAACATTTGTTCAAGAACTGATCATATGTGTGTATAAATATATATATATATATATAAATAAAATAAAGCTTCAGATATTTGCCTTTTCAGTTTACATTGCTATTTTGAGAAAAGTGTTTTTCTAAGGAAATTAGATATAAGAAAGCTTGCAGGGTGACATGTTTGCTCCTAATGGAAGTTATGTTTGCCTTCACAGTATTGTCCTATTAGTGTACATGACTAAATCTGTGATAAGAAGCAATTTGGGTATTAAATCTTCACTTGAAAATTGAATGTAGTTCATTTGCGTTTAGTACACTAGGGCTTGTTTACATATTTAAACTTGGCAGCCATTAAGAATTTACCAAAAATCATGAAAAAAACTTAGTCTTCATATATTGTTTGTAATACATCACAGTAAAAAATTAACCTCTCATCAGATTCAGATAAGTGACACTGATAATTTGAGGGGTTTGTTTTTTTTTTACACAAGATATTTCTGCACACTTATTTGTTTTTATATTGCTCAGAATTGAGAGGACGGGTGGTTTCACCATATACCAAAGAGTACCCTAAAGAACCCAGAATTGTGCTGGCCAGAGTCAAGCTTGCATAATATGCATTTTCCTGTGAGAAGAGCACGACTCAAACAACTCCCTCTGAGTCAGTGCATCTAGTCACCTGCAAAGATTCTCGTGGGTCACAGAGTACTTTTTGTTGTTGTTGTTAAAGCAATTTCACTCAATCCTCATTTTTTTGTGATATCCAATTTAAGAGTATCGCTTGTGGCTGTGACCTTTTGTTTTCTACTTGGGAAAAAAGTTGCAGAAACTGGGGTGCT
>PVJH01023406.1:0-34872 GCA_004026705.1 Nesogale talazaci | reverse complement strand
GGAGTGCTGAGGCTTAGGTCAGGCCTCTTGACTTTACCCAGAGAGCCTGTGTTACGCTTCAGCCGGTTTTGGATGTTTGTCTGTTCTCACAGGTGAAGTCAAGAAGATCATAATCTAAGGCAAGATGCTAGTTTCTGTGGTCATTATTGTTCTTAGAAATCTGCGAGCAGAGCACTGGAGAATGAGAGGCCCTACGGAAACCAAGGTCGTCTTCCTTGGTGTAAGCCCTGAAGAAAATTAGGCCCAGCGAACGGATGAGAATGGAGCAAGTCTACATAGCCAGCTCCTCCAGGTAGACATAGCTCAAGAAAACATTTTAGGAAAGCATTGACATCACATCATTGTGCAATTAAATGAAGATCTTTTTGGACAATGCATCAAATGTTAGGAGAAGCTGTTTTCTTCCTAGTTTGAACCCAAAATCATTGCCGTCGAATCAGTTTCGACGCACAGCAACCCTCAGACAGGGGAGCATTCCCGCTGTGGTTTTCTGAGGCTGTAAGAAAGTGATATGAGCACTTACATGCATGGGATAAAATGTATGAGACCCTTGCAGATTGAGATGAAAATAATCATTTTCTCTCTTCTGTACGGTCTGCACATTGGGGAAATAAAAGAAAGAAAGCCTCGTCTTTCTCCTGTGGAGTGGCTGGTAGTAACGAATTGCTGATTTTGTGGCTAGCAACCCAACACATACCTTTCTATGCCACCAGAGCTACTTTTCAAGTATGAAAGTCAGAATTCTTTACAGTTTTGTGGGTGTGTTGTGTGTTTGTGTGAAAATAAGTAAATGCAGAACCTTCTTCAAGGACTTGGAAGACTTCCAATGAGACAAACCTAAATGATATAGATGAGCGGGGGGCTGAGCCCCGGTGGCGTAGTGGTTGTGCGCGGGACTGCGGCCCACTGGGACAGAGGTTCAATTCCAGCAGTGGGGCTGGGCCTCCTACTCCCACCACCGGAAAGCAGTGATGCCCCCCCCCAAAAAAAAAAGATATAGATGAGCGGTTCTCAACCTGTGGGTTGCAAACCCCTTGGAGGTCAAGCGACCCTTTCACAGAGGTTGCCCGATTCATAACAGTAGCAAAATTACTGTGATGAAGTAGCAACAAAAATAATTTTATTGTTGTTGGGGGGGGGGCGCAACACAACATGAGGAACTGTATTATAGAGGTCATGGCATTCAGAAGGTTGAGAACCACTGACACCGACTCTTCTTTGCCCCAAGAGGCTGGTTAGGTGGGGATGCTCATTCACCACTTATACTGTTCTCTGTGAAGATTAAGTTCTCCCTACACAGTCCTTTCCTCCACATACTCATTCGTATTAGGCCATTGATTTTGCTAGTGGACAATGAATCACTTTCACTCATGGTGACCTTATGTATGACACAGCAAAACATATCCCTGTCATGTGTTCTCTTCATATGTCTGAACCCATTGCTGTGGGTACTATCAATATAGTTCAATGACAATCCCAGGCATTTTCATCGTCATTCCACTTTACAGTGTCGTGGTTCTGTACTGGGCTGTAATCCACATGGTAAACAGGGAGAGAGACTGGACTTTCTCCTTCTGTCTGTGGTCACAGTTTTGGCCATCCAGAGGGGGTTCCTGTGAGTCTGCATTAACTGGAGGGCAGTGAGTCTACTTGGCTAACCATAATGTCTAGTGCTTGGTCTTTCCTGATGATGTATTCAAGATAAGAGAGTCCTAGTCTCACTGTCCTCTCAAAGAAGACTTATTTGCTCATTCTTTTGAAAGTCTACAGTGTGTTGAATATTCGTTGCCAAGACCACAATGTGAATGAATTGAAGCTTCAAGGCTTCCTTATTTATTGCCCAACTTTAGCATGCATAAAAGGAAGATGCCATGGTTTGGACCAGAGGAACCTTAACCCTCAAAGTGATATCTTTGCTCTTAAACTCTTTAAAGAGGTCTTTTAAAGCAGATTTGCCTGATATTCTATGTTGTTTACTTTCTTGGATGTTGCTTCCATGAGTATCGATGTTGGATTTGATTAGAATTAGGTCTTAGAGAAGTTTCACTTTTTCCTCATTTGTCATGCTCAAAAGTTATATAGTTGAAGCATTTAAGATGAAATGTAGGGTATATGTAGACTGTACTTCTGCTTTCTGCTTGTCCTTTGCAATGGTTCATTGCAAGTATCTTCTCTGTAATGAAGAAAGAGGTCTGGTCTCAAGATGAAAAAAGTGTTTTATTATATAGGATTAAAAAAACAAAATAAAATTTATTTCCATTAGTTGATGCCAACTCATAGTGTCCCTACAGTATAGGATAGAATTGCCCCTGTGAGTTTCTGAGATGATAACTGTTTACAAGAGTAGAAAAACCTCTTTATCTCCCTGGAGAATACCTGGTGGTTTCAAACTTCTAACCTTATAATTAGCAACCCAAAGCCTATTGCTGCCTGGCTCCTCAATATTAACTTTGTCAGTGAGCAGAATGGTAGTCGGTTATCCATTGTCAATTACCCTGTGTCTCTGGATGTATTTTAAACTGTTCAGTGTCCCCTTACTCTGTTCTGACAACTGCTCCTTGATCCACGAACAACACAGTTAAATGTTCTGGAACTCTCATTCCTTAAAAGGTGCTATATAATTTGCTACAATCCACACAGTTGAATGCCTTGGCATAGTCAATGAAACACAAGTAAACAGCTTACAGGTATTCTTTGCTTTCGGGCAAGAACCATCTGACTTTAGCAATGATACTCTTTGTTCTATGTTCTCTTCTGAGTCTGACCTGAATTTCTGGCAGCTGCCTGTCAATGTACTGCTACAATCATTGTTGGATGATCTTCAGCAAAATTTTACTTGCCTATGGTATCAATGATATTGCTCCTTAGTTTATGCAATTCTGTTGGGTCACCTTTCTTTAAAATGGATATAAATATGAATTTCTTTAGATTTGTTAGCCAGGTAGCTATCTTCCAAATTTCTCTGCATAGATGAATGAATGTTTCCAGTGCTTCTTCAACTTATTTCAATATTTCAACTGATATTTTACTGGGTCTTGTTTTTATTTACTGGGTCTTGTTTTTAGCTAAAACTTTCACTACAGCTTGAACCTTGAATGTCTTCCTGGCATATCATTGGCTCTTGCACATGTCCTTTGTCTTGATAGAGTTCGGTTCGTTCTTTTTGGTACAGTGACTCTGCAGTGTTTCCATTATCTTTTGATGTTTACTGCATCATCAGATATTTTGATCACAGAATCTTTCAGTATTTCTACTTGGTACTTCAATTTTTCTTGCATTCTTTCAGTGTAAGGTGTGCTGAGTGTATTCTTCCTTTTTGATTCTCTAACTCTAGACCTTTGCACATTTCATTATAATATTTCATCTTCTCAAGCTGTTCTGTGAAGATTTTTTGTTTAGGTCTTGACTTCATCATTTCTTTCTTCCATGTACCTCAGAGTACAGCTATGATTAAGAGACAAGTTTCAGAATCTCTCTGACACTCCTTTGATCATTTATTTCTTTCCAATATATTTTTAGGTTTTTTTAAAAAATCATTTTATTGGGCTGAGCCCTGGTGGCGTTGTGGTTGAGTACGGAACTGTGGCCCACTGGCTTGGCAGTTCAAATCCAGCAACAGCTCTCCAGGAGCAAGGCTGGGTCTCCCACTCCCCCCAGAGGGCAGTGATGCCCCAACAAAACAAAACAAATCATTTTATTGGGGGCTCATCCAAATATTTGCATGGTCAATACATAAATCAATTGTATGCAGTCCACATTTGCACATTTGTTGCCATCATCATTCTTTTTTTTTTTTAATTCATTTTATTGGGGACTCATACAGCACTCATCATAATGTATACATACATACATACATACATATGTTGTGTCAGTAGTTACATCTTTTCTGGGATGGGGTGGGGTTCTTTTTTTTTTTTTTTTGATTTGTGAGAAGTAAGCCAATTTTATAGGGCAAGCAAGTTTAGGCAATTAGCATATCGTGCCATCATCATTCTTGAAACATCCTCCCTCCACTTTCCAATCTTTTTAATGGTTTTTCACTTTCTTTATGAATAATGTTCTTGATGTCATTCATTCCACAATTCGTCAGGTCTGTTGTCATCTGGACTCACTGTGGCATTCTTGGAATGTTCTTAAAATTCAAGTGGGATAGGCTCAAGGTCTATTTTGGCTCTCATGGACCTGCTTTAGTATTTTTTTTCCAGTTTCAACCTAAACTTACATATGAGTAATTGATTTTATGTTGTGCAGTGAGTCTCTGACCTCTGTTCCTAGGGATAATTGGGTTCTCCATCTACTCTTTCCACAGATGTGGTCATTTTGATTTCTCTGGACATTTCATCCAGAGAAAGTCCCCTTTGAGTTGCTGGAAAAAAGGTATTTGAGATGAAGAAGCCATTGGTTTTGCCAAACTCTATCAAAGTAATAACAATGAAACTCCAGTTTCACTTCTATCACCAAGGCCATATTTTCCAACTATTCTTCCTTTTTCTTCATTTGCAACTTTTGGATTTCAGTCGTCAATAATTGTCAATGAATTTTCATCACATATTTGATTAGTTTTAGACTCAAGACATTGGTAAAATTCTCAGTTTCTGGACTTGGAGTAAGAGCATATATAGAGGTCTAAATACAGGCATATACATAGGTGAATATATTTATATATGATGATGGGGAAATAAATCAATGTGGATATACTTATAGGGTTAGTAGTGGGACAGCAGATGGGCATTGACCTCCACTCAAGTACTTCCTCAGTGCAAGAACATTTGGTTCTATTTAATTGCCACACCATGTTGCTCACCTTCCCAGCACGATCACTGAAGACAAATGTGTGCATAAGCAAGGGTGGTGAAGAAAAATGATGGTGCCCAGCTATCAAAATATGTAGCACCTGGGGTCTTAAAGGCTTAAGAGTAAACAAGCAGCCATCTAGTTCAGAAGCAACAAAGCCCACATGAAAGAAGTACACCAGCTTGTGTGACCACGAGGTGTCAAAGGGATCATAGTTATCAGGCTTCAAGAACTAAAAATCATAACATTGAGTGCTCACCTACCTGATATGATTACTGACAATAAATGTGTGCATAAGCAAATGTGATGAAGAAAGATGATGATGCCCAACTATCAAAAAATATATATCGTTTGGTATCTTAAAGGCTTGAGTAAACAAGCGGCCATCAGCTAAGAAGCAACAAAGCCCACATGGAAGAAGCACACCAACCTATGTGACCAGGAGGTGGCTAAGGGGTCTGGTGTTAGGCATCAAAGAAATAAAATTATATCATTATAAATGAGGGGGAGTACAGATTGGGGCCCATCAATAGGTTGCAGGGATGAGATCAACCAGTCAAGCTGCAGTGTAGTAACAATGAAATATGAATCTTTCCTCTAGTTCTCAAATGCTTCCTCCTGTCCACTATCATGATCCCAATTCTACCTGAAAAATCCAGCTAGACCAGTGAATGTACATTGGAGTTGGAAACATGGGGAATTTAGGATAGATGATCCCTTCAGGACCAGTGGTAGGAGTGGTGATACTGAGAGGGTGGAGGCGAAACCAATTTCAGGGATCTACATATAACTTCCTCTCTGGAGTACAGACAACAGGGAAGTGAGTGAAGGGACACATTGAAAATACGATATGAAAAAGTAATAACAACTTGTAAATTATTAAGGGTTCATGGGGGAGGGGTATGGGGTGGGAAGGAAAATATGGGGAGCTCATACCGGGGCCTAAGTGGAAGGAGTATGTTTTGAGAATAATGATGGCAATAAGTGTGTAAATGTGGTCTGCATACAATTGATGTATATATTGATCATGATGGGAGTTGTATTAGCCCCCAGTAAAATTATTTATATAAAAAAGGGAGGGGGAAAGAGGAGCTTATACAAAAGGCTCAAATAGAAAATATTTGGAAATGAAGATGGCAACATGTGCACAAATATACTTGATACAAATGATGTATTGAATATTATAAGAGCTGTCAGAGTCCCCAATAAAATTATTGAAAAAAAATGCTCAATTTCTTCATGACTAGCTTTAGTGATTGGTACTCAAATTTAAATAATAGTTGTATTGACTGGGTTTTCTGGGAGGTGAGTAGATATTCCATCGTCAACAGCATTGTACTTCAAGAGAGATCTTAAAATGGCGTTTTGATCATGAATGCAACAACTTTTCTCTTGAATCTATTATTTCTGGTATAGTAAACCTTATATGACTGCTCAATAGTAGTCTACTTCAGCTCATTAATGCCTAAGATATGGATCTTTATGCATTTCATTCCATTTTTTGATGACTTCCAATGTTTCTAAATTCTTACTTCATACATTCCAAGTTTTATTATTAATAGATGTTTACAGTTGCTTCTCATAGTTGTTCTCCATCAATAAATGAATATCTTAAAACCTTTTTTCCTGAAGACTTTACCCCTTCCATGTCGTTATGGTTCACTATATACTGCAAAGGAAACTCTTTCTCAGTCACATTTTGAGTGACTTTGAAACTGAGGGGGAGCATATTCTGGCACTATTTGTGACAATGTTATTCTTTTCATGAGACAATGTTTTCAATTCTATCAATGAGTTTCTCATTGGCTAATTGTTCTGAAATAAATAGCTTATTCCTTTGTCTTAGTCTGGAAGCTTTGCTGAAGCCTGTTTATATTGGGTGATCTTACTTGTAGTTGAAACACCAGAGACATAGTTGAATTGTAATATCACACAAGTACAAGGTAATAGACAAGTAGGGATAAGATGCATTTTACATAGCTAAATTAAAGATGTAAATTGTTTCTTTGCTCTTCCTTCAAATATTGTCTAGTTGATATATAATTTCATGTGACATGTACTTTCTATAAATGTTTTTTTGTAAAAAAAAGATCAGAGTTGAAAGAAAGAAATATCATAGTTCAGCATCTATTCTGTATTATGCCCTATAGCTATCAGCAAATGTGACCAATGAGAACCAGTTCAGCATCCAAAATCATTCAATATTGAATAGTCTAAGAACCAAAGTTAAAAGCAGTGAAGGTCACATTCAAGTTTTTAAGAAATCTCCATCCCAGTCTTACTCTTGGAGAATCCACAAATATAATCTGAAAATAATAATAATAATAATAGGCAGATTCTATAGCCATCATACTTAGTTTGGATCTTCTTCTATCACTATCTAGCTGTATGATCTTGAACAAGTGGCTGTTTCTTTGTGCCTATTTTTCCACCTGATGAATTGAACTGATGATAAAAATCTCCTTTGAAAGCTGAGATGAGAGTGAAATTATTTAAACCTATATGCTTTGGGATCAGTACCTGATCATCATAGATTCAATGAATGTGGAATGTGAACTTGTCATTATTGTTATCATAAACATGATCATTACCATGTATGTCTTTATCCCCCTGTCTTCATTCTATGGCCCTAGACTCCCAGAAAAGAAATACAGCAGAAGTCAATGTAGCAGCAAGACTGCTCTGTCTCTCACACTCAGGATCCAAAGCATATTGTTATTGTGTTCTGCTTCACAAACCCAGCCACGTGATGCTTGAAAACCAAATTGTCCTTAAAATACTGCAGCTCTTCTCTAAACAATTTCAGGAAGGAACAGCACATCTTTTTCTATCGCAAACAGCATTACTTGGTGGTGAAAACAAATACTCCTGGACATCTGCAACAAGTCTTATTTCTTAAATTATAAGGTTTTTTTCAGTATTCACAAAAGAAACAAAAGGATCAAACAGCCATCATCTTTTAAGAACTATTCTCCCTCTAGATGTTGCAACATGTTTATGAACACAATGAAATGCAGCAAAATAAATATATATGATAGGCTCTCTGAATCTCAACTTGTGATATGCAGATGACACACTCTTACTTACTAAAAGTGAAGAGGACTTGAAACACTTATTGATAAGGATCAAAGATGACAGCCTTCACTATGGGTTACCTCCCAGTATACAGAAAACAAAAGTGCTCACAACAGGACCAATAAGGGACATGATGATAAATTGAAAATATTGAAGTTGTCAAAGATTTCATTTTGCTTATTAACAACCCTGGAAGCAACAGTTAAGAAAACAAGTGCTATAGATATATTGCTTTCTGCAGAACTTGCTGCAAAAGACATCTGCACAGTGCTCAACACCAAAATATCAGCTTGAAGACAATCATGTACCACAACCAAGCCATGATCTTTCTTTCTACTTGCCTCTTAGCATCTGAAAATTTGCAAATGCATTTAAATTCATTTTCTGTTTGTTTCAAAGAGAAAACAGAAGGGAGTATAAACTCATTTTCTCATTTCAAACCTGCTACCAGTGTGCGCAGTTATTAGACAATGAAGATATCTTCAGTAGAACATCTTATTGCCTAGCTGACAACGCTGCTTGAATGCTGGGATTCTTTCTATCCCTTTGACACTACACGATTTTCTACTATGTGTTAATGCTACGTGACAAAATGTCCTGATTCCTAGTGGCAAAGTTTCAAGTTAATGTATATACCTGAAAACGCGTGCATTTGTGCTTTTTTTTTTTTAAAAAAATTATGGTGCTTGAATACAATAGCTCATCCTCTGCAGATCATCTATGTTGTTCCTTAGGCATTCTATGTTTCCTGAAATTGTTGAAGGATGGTGGTTTATTTCGTGGTTTCTGTATTTGAGTCAAATACACATTCTAACATGAAAGAGGTAATGCATTATTGTGCAGCTGTGGTTTTCTGAAACATCGATATTTTAGGAATGTTATTTCAGATCTTAAATAAAATTTGTTTCTAAATTTCAAAGCCACAAAAAAGAATGAATGCATTTGAATCATGACATTGGCAAAGAATACATGGACTATCAAAAAAACAACACATATGTCTTTATAGAAGTACAGTCACAATGTTCCTTAGAAATTAGGATGGCAAGACGTTGTCTCCCTTACTTTGGGCATATGATCAGGAAGGCTCATTTTTGGAAAAGGACATCATGCTTGCTAAAGTGGAGGGTCCATGAGAGAAAGACTCTTGAGGTGGATCGACACAGTGGCTGCAACAATTAATGTACCCAAGGATAGCAATGACTGTCAGAAGGATGCAGAACAGGAAGTGTGTTTTTCTATTGTACATGGACTCAAGAGAAGTACTGACTCAATGGAGCCTAATGATAACAGCAACTATAAGAAGAAATTGCTCTAGAACACAAACCAAAGCCATATTGTGCCTACTTGTATGTGAACTCTTAAACACATATTTAAATGGTTTTCAATGAAATGGATATAAAACATTTACATAATAATGGTCTCCATTTTGCCTCTTGACCTGAAAAATCTAAATATTTCTTATTTGGCTTTTGAGATAAAGTTTACTGAACTTGCTTTGTAAGGCATCATTTTCTTACATGGTTTAGTACCAAAGGGCTGAACCTTGAAATAACATCAGCTAGTGATTGGGTCTTAGCTTTACACTTGCTGCCTATGGAACTTTGAGCGAGTTATTCAGCCTTCAGAACCTTGCTTTTTTAGTCTTGAATAAGAAAATGGAAGATATTATGGTGGCGTTGTGGGATAAACTCTAGATTACTAACCACAAAGTTGACTTTTCAAACACACCAGCTACATTGAAGGGAAATAGATTGAAGCTTTCTGCCCTCATAAAAGTTTTATAGCCTTGGAAATCCTAAGGAGAAATTCTACTCTATAAGTTCCAACTACTTCAATGGCAGTGAGTATATAGATTCTCATACTATGTTAATATCTACATTGTAGGATTACTGTCAACAGTAAATTATGCCTAATGTACTCAGCCCCTTGTTTAGTTAACTCTATATAATTCTGAATTTATTTGTTCATAGAAGATAATTTTATATTTATTTACCCCTTGGATTCCATAATGGGACACAAGATATTTCCACATTCCTAAAATGGCCTCAAGAGCAGCATGGCAACACATCCCTTATTCAGAAGATCTCATCCTCCCTGGACCCATGCAGGTCTTTCTCTGGCTTGGAGGGTTCCCTCAAGGACTACAAGGAAGAGCCCAGAATGAGACCTAAAGCAAGCAAGGATGACTTCTCCTTTAATTGCCTTGCCAAGGCTGGATGGTTAGCAGAAAGGAAAGGAGCATGCTCTAGAAATGCACATAAATGCAAAGGCCCAGGCAAGTCCTGTGTATGTGTGTAGGGGGTGGGGGTGGGGCAGCCGAGGGTGGGGGAAGACGTGTCTCAATACCAGGCAGGTAAATACATAACTTCTTATTCCCCCTACAGTCTTAGAGGGATCTTAAGGGGATTTCCATTGAGTAATCTTTTAAATCCTGTTTAAATATCACCACCTTCAGGAAGCATTTCTTAGCAAACTGGTACCTCCCTGCTTTGTCTTGCTTTGCATTTGAACTAGCCCCTGGTTGTGTTGGGGCGATGGAATCCAACCCAGGTTCAAATCCTCCCTCTTCATAGACTGTGTGATGATTTGCAAGTGAGAAGAGCCTTATCAAGTGTAACTTCCATATTTAAATATGGAAATATAAATAGCAACTACAACAGAGAGTTCTTTTAGGGGTTGGAAGAAATCATCTATGCAAATGGATCAGTCCATTGATGATAAAGTTCAGTACCCAAAAAAAGAAACACAGAAAATTGTTATTATTACTTATTCCATTGACGATACATGTTGCTCTTAAAAAATAGTCATTTCTTAAGTTGTAATTTAAATATGTAACAAAGGCTCATTTTGTCTTTGAGGTGAGAGTAGTTATCTATTGGATTTCTGCAGTGTCCCATCCTGGGGAATTATTTCTTCAGCCAGACATGATTTTTTTGGGGAAAACTATAATGCAAAGGAGAGCCAGCTATGTCATCTAGTGATAAGATTATTTCTGAGACGTTTTGTCATCTCTGTCCAATAGCCTTCCAGAGCCACCTCCTGCTCTTGTACAAATATAAGCTTCCCCCCAGGCCAGAAAACAGAATGAACTAGTGCCTCCCATTCAGAGATGATGTTCATGCCCTCTGCCCAGCTGGGGACATGAGATGGAGTGTGGGTTCCTGAGAAGCTGACAGTCAAAAATCAACAACCAAAAAAGTCTCACTGCCACGGAGTCTATTCTGTCAGACAGTCACCCTGTAGAGTAGGGTAGATGTGACCCTGGGAGTAGCACTGAGACTGTCATTCTTCCTGAGTGTTAAGGTCTCATCTTTCTCCCAAGGATTGGCTGACCTTGAAATTAGCAGCCTAAAGCCACCAGAGTTCCTTCTGCATGTGATACAGAATGCAAAGGCTGTGGGTCATGGGTGGGTGGACAAAGAGATGGGAAATGTGCCAAGTGGTGGGGGCACTTGGCAGCTATACCTGATGCCATGAGCAGCTTTGAGTCTTTGTCTGAATATTCTCTGTTCTCCCCTCATGGTCTCTCCCTCTCCAAAGGGAACAGCATGGCTCTGTAGTCACCATCCTTGGAATAAGATAGGAGTACCCATCCTTGTGAGTTATCTCTTTCGAGTTTTATCTGGAGAAGGATGGTAGTGTCCAAGTCCAGAGTCTCCATTTTTGCTTCCTGTCACCCAAAATCAGCATTAGAAATTTTATTTTTGAATGGAATAGCCCATAAAAATATCTGAACATCAAAGAACTTGAGAACCTCAGTGATGCCTTCACATTGAAACATTATATTATTTTAGGACTGAGGTCAAAGGACGTCCCAAGCAAAGAAGAACCCTAGCCCTTGATGCTAATCCATTATAGAAGAAGTATTGAGATTCAATGTGGTTGAGTTCTGAATCAATTGAAAATGGATTAATGCATTGTTGACCACTAAGTCTTTGCCCTAACCTTGCATTTTTTTACAAAACATTCCACAGAAATTTCAAAGTAAATAAGTTCAGAGTTAAATAATATAGTTGAAATAAGAAGTACAACCTTAAAAACATTTTTAACAACTACAGTATGGTCCATACCTTGAGATTGATGAGGATCTGGATCTGTGGACATAGATGTGGAGAGGAAGGAGGGAGAGAGAGTCATTGTTTGGAAAGGGAATCCCCTTCCATCCAATCAACGGGTAACTATTCAGAAGTCCCCTCCCTCCCTTCTTTGCCTTTTTTTCACTAGGATCCAGCTGGCTTTCTCAAAAAAAAAAAATCTGCCTCATGTGGTCTGCTGTTGGCATTTCCTTGACTGTTTTCTAAAAGGGTTAACTAAATTGTTATCAATAATATCAATAACATGGTTAACCAGTTTCTTATTATGACAATTCTTTTCAAAGAACTCTTTTTTAGGATGTAGGTTTTTTTAAAAAAAAAAACAAAAACTTAGAAACTGGGGGCTGACCCCCGGTGGCGTAGTGGTTGTACGCAGGACTGCGGCCCACTGGGACGGAGGTTCAATTCCAGCAGTGAGGCTGGGCCTCCTACTCCAACCACCGGAGAGCAGTGATGCCCCAAAAACCAAAAACCAAAAAAAAAAACCTTAGAAACTGTACAAAAAGCCACAAAACTAAGAAAATTATAACAAAACATGTGGAATACAGTTACAAAAAGGTTTAAACAACACATACTAACAACACCTACTAAGACCAAGTGACCGAAACACAAACTGCTTTGTTTACAAAACTCATACATGCCTGGAGTTGGATTCTTATGTTTTGTTCGAGCTTCCATGAAAAATTTTCTCGACATTTCCCCTGGAAATCTGATAATGTAGAGTAATGATATGGTAAAGTGACCAGATTTTAAGCAGGACACCAATTGACCAAGGGGTGGAGGCAGTTCTTGATTAAAAGTTTGGTCTATACAGAGGGAAAAAAAATTTCATAGAACGCAAAAATGGTATTGTACTATATTTATTTTAATTTTAAAATGCCAGAGGATGTTGTTAAATCGTTTAAAAACAGGACGTCTGGTCACTTTATGATATGGTTGCGTACTCTCTGAGTAAAACCTGTGCCTTGCTTTTATTTAAAATCTGGGAGAAAGGAGTGTGGACTGACAAGAGCCCTGCACTTCAGGCTTTTTCTAGCTGATGGCACGCTGCTCACTGCATCCTTTCCCTTTGGGAAATGAGGCTGTTTGGTTGGTGTTTCTCTCTGTCAGGCGTGTTTCACTCTGTCTCCAGAGCTCTGTGACTACCTTGCTCTACCTGAGGGTCAACACCATTTTTCCATGGGCCTCTTTATCACCAGGGACCTTGGAGACTGAGTGAGTACCAGTGCATCATGGTGGCAAAGTGCTCTTGGCCACATGTGGAGAAGCCAGAGGCCACACACGAGTGGAGAGGGTCAAAGGAGTTGAGGTGTGCACCAGGGTCTCTGCGGGTCAGACATTGGTTCCCAAAGCAACACTTAGAAACCACTCTCACAAGATTCTAAGCCCCTCCCTGCTCGCTTCTGAGGACACAAACCATGGAACCCTCTAGCCTGCCCGTGTTAGAATGAGTTGGTCAGTCCTGCATTCCTCTGTTGACACATTCCTTATGCACATCACACTCATACAGGTCTAAACTCAGGACCCGAGAAAAGAACGTGTACCAACCCGGGGTCCATTTCCATTAGGAGACAAAGTTGCCAGGTCAGTTTCCATTGCAGTGCATACTGAGCAGAGAGTAGCCAAGTCAATCCCACAGACCTGTTTCCCCAGACAGCTCCATGAATATGCGGTATCCTCATTAACTGGAAGCTTGGAGATATGGTAGAACCCTTGACCTGGACGCTAATCCATTCTAGAAGGAGTGACCAAATGCATTGCAGTTGAGTTCCGAATCAATTTTCCCCATCAGAAATAACTGAAAATGGACTAATCTGTTCTTGACCCCTCAGTTTTTGCCCTAACCTGGCATTTTTAAAAAAATAATTTTATTGGGGGCTCTTACAGCTACTACAACATTCAGTACATTATTTGTATCAAGCACATTTGCACACATGTTGCCACATACATTTTCAAACATTTTCCACTTGAGCCCTTGGTACAAGCTCCTCTTTAAAAAAAAACAAACAACAAAAACTCCCCTTTCCCCTCCACCCCCTATTTTTTAATGAATCAATTTATTGGGGGCCCACACAACTCCCATCACAATCCCTAACAACATCAGTTGTATGCAGGCCACATTTACACACCCATTGCCATCATCACTCTCAAAACATTCTCCCTCCCTCCAGGCCCCCATTATCAGCTCCCTTTACTACTCTTCCTCACCCCCCCCGCCCTTGAACCTTTAGTAATTTACAACTTGTTATTTTTTTTCCATCCTGTACACTGTACAATGTGTCCCAACACTCACTTCCCTGTTGTCCATGCCCCAGAGAGGAGGCTACGTGTAGATCCCTGAAGTTGGTTCTCCCTTTCTATTCCTCCACCCCTCCATCCTCCTGGTATTACCACTCCCATTACTAGTCTTGGTGGATCATCTATCCTAAGTTTCCCATGTTTCCAATTTCACTGTACATCTCCTTGATTAGCTGGATTTATGTGGTAGAATTGGGGGCATGATAGTGGGTGGGAGGCAGCATGGGAACTAGAGTAAGGTTACATATTTCATAGCTCCTACCCTGTATCTTAACTGGCTCATCTCCTCCTTGTAACCCCTCTGCAAAAGGATGTCACTTCACCTATTGATGGGCTTTGGGTCCCCACTCTGTACTCCCCCTCATTAATAATAATATAATTTTAGCTCATTGATGCCTGACACCAGACCCCTTCCCCACCTCATGATCATACAGGCTGTGGGCTTTATTGCTTCTGAGCTGAATGGCTGCTTGTTTACTCAAGCTTTTAAGACCCCAGACAGCATTTTTATATAAAACATTACACAGGAATTCCAAAGTAAATAAATTCAGAGTTAAATAATTCAACTGAAATAAGAGCCACAACATTTAAAAAGCATTTAACAACTAGGTATGGCATGCCTTGAGATTGATGAGGATCTGGACATGTGGCCATGGAATGTGGAGAAGAGGGAAGGAGAGAGAGTCATTGTTTTGAAGGGTAGTCCCCTTCCATTAAATCAAGTGTTAGCTCTTTTTGAGTAGTTTTTTTCCCTCCCTTCTTTGCCTTTTTTTCACTAGGAGCCACCTGGCTTTCTCAAAAAAAAAAAAAATCTGCCTCATGTGTTCTGTTGTTGGCATTTTCTTGACTGTTTTCTAAAAGGGTTAACTAAATTATCATCAATAACATGGTTAACCAGTTCCTAACAATAATGATTCTTTTAAAAAAAAAAAACATTTTTAGAACCCATTTTTTTAACCAAAAAATAGAAAAAAAAACACAAAAATTCAGACAATTATGGCAAAACACGTGGAAAACAGATACAAAAGGTTTAAACAATGCTTACTAACAACACCTACTAACATCAAGTGACCTAAACACAAACTGCTTTGTTTACAAAAATCATGTGCATGGGGTTGGATTCCCATGTTTTGTTCAAGCTTCCACGCAAAATCTTCTCAACATTTCCCGTCGGAATCTGATTATGTCAAGTACTGGTATGATCGAGTAACAGGGTTCTACTGTACAGACTCTCGTCAGCCTCTCTCCAAACTTACTAACAGGCTTTACCCTGAGAATCTGGGGATTGTCTGGGTCCTAAGAGATGGCCTGTGAAACCTTGGCATCTTGCCAGTGATGAAATATCTTTAATGAGGACTCATTCAGAATACAGCTCACAGCTCTGGTTTATGAAATCAATGCTCTTGGGTGGAGGCTGGTCAGATTATAGAGTCCCAAATGATATCAGTCCAACCTCAGGGGAGACAGGGTATTCAATCAACCATGCCTATGCAGACCCAGTAGAGGCTCTGACATTGGTGAAAAACATTGATACATGCAGAAGAGTAGAGAGTCCCTTTGGGGGACTGGAAGCACTACCTTGGAAACCTCTCCTCCTTGCACTATGTGTCTTGTCATGTGTCCTTTTGGCCAGTCATAATTATAGCATTTTTCTGTGGTCTATGGCACTTCAGTCAATTTCCGAACCAGTACATGATAGTGGAAGCAAGTAGATCAGAGTGAGGAGATTCCTGGAGACTCGTGAACTGCAGCTGGCATCCCGAGAGAGTAGTGGGAAACTCCAAATATGTGTCAAATGTGAGGGCATCCCAGGGACTCTTGAACTTGCACCTCACATCTGAGCTGTCAGGTAGATTTGTCAGTCTGGTGGACCAGGAACCCTTTGACTTGACAGATCTGGCCTAATTCCAGGTGGTAGGGTGAGAAGAAGAAATACTGTCTGTGCAGTTGAATTGGAACAGAAGTGAATAGATTGATTTGTATTGATTTCTGTGAAGTACGATGTTTGAGTGGGATTTGATCGTGATGCTACTTCATCAGAATCAATCAGAAGCAATTGGTCTCTCAGTGGTGTGAGCGCACATTAAAAACAAGCACCGATGGTAAGTCTCTTTAACCTCATATACAGAGTAATTGCTCCCGAACAGTGGTATAACCCAGTAGACCAACACAGGCATTATTACAGCGCAGGGTGGCCCAAGAGGACAATTACGGTTATTTATAAATCATCCTTAGCAAGTGGCTTCTTAGTCTCCTACCTAGAAAGCCCGAGTCTCCATGGGAAAATCCCTAATGATTTTCTGTCCCAGCACAGCAATCAGCATCCATTTTGGTATCTAGGAATGAAGGAGGTGTTGTTGTTTTTAATTAAATGATCAGATGACTGTGACTCTTTTGTTAACTTCTACTTACTTTTCTCTGGATTTGATTTCAAGAAACCAGAACCTCCTATTTACACGGGGCTTACAGAAGGCTCATTGTTCTGTCTACAGTGCAAAGAACCTTGGGCACAGGAATGAGCACTGGGCTTTCATATTACCTCAAAGGTTTCATAGCTGTGTGACCTGAGGCAAACTTATATGCTTCTCCGAACTTTACTCTCCTCCTCTATAATATGACTCTGCCAGTATTACTAACTTAGGAGAGTAAAAGTATAGAAAAGTTCTGGCAGGCATTTTAGCAGGGCTCCACACTGTGTAATTCAAAAAGATAGCAACGAGAGCGTGTAATACCCCCATGAAGTGCATGAACACATGGATTCCAACACATCAGCCATCCCGGAGATGGCAATGTTTCATTTTGTTACACATCAGGTCATCAGGAGTCACGGATCACTCACTGGAATCTAACAACAGCGCTTCACAGTGCAGGCAGTCCAGTGGTGTATCAGGCAGAGCCCAGGGCCTGCCCCAAGAGGATTGTCTTACTCAGGCAGAGCTTGCTGAAAGGATGATGGTGCACAAGGGTTGGTGTCTTGCTATGTTCATGACATTGTTCCACAGAACCTTGATGGTGCTGTGGGTTAGGTGTTGGGCTACTAACCTCAAGGCCAAAAGTTCTGAGCCTCCAGTGTCTGCAGAAGATAGGGGAATGGTGCCTCTGAAAAAAATTACAGTCATGAAAACCCTATATAGGGTCTCTATGGGTCTGAATCAACTCAGTGCCATGGGGATATATACTTGGAAATCACTGCCATCAAGTTGACTGTAACTCACTGCGACTCTCTACAGAAGGACTCCTGTGGCTGTAAATCTTACTGGAACAGAAATCCTCATATTTTCCCCATGAAATATAGTAGCAGACAGTATATTATAGTGATCCAACCCATTTGAGGGTCAGGAAAGACTGTCTAAGGGAGTAGGGAGAGGAGTTAGCAGGTAAACTAGGAAGAGTCATCCAGGCAAGGGGATTGTAAGGGTGAACTCTGGGCTAGAGCGTTCAGCTACTTGAGTATGAGATGACAAAATAGTTCATGATTCCTCAAGAAGACCACGGTACTTCTGTAACAAAGTTTCTGGATTTCCCTTTCAGTTCCATCCCATTCCAGCTCTTAGATGGTGCCGTGCCCACCACCTGTCATCTTTAGAGATAGAAACAAGGGTTCTGGAAGCTGGCAGTGAGAAGGAGAATGGGGCTTTTGGAATAGAAGCACTAGATGCACTGAATGCTCCTTGCTGCATGTCCTTGAATAGATGGTTCAAACCTGCTTCTTATACCTCAGTTCTCTTATTTGGAAAATAGGAATGATAATAATTACGTCTATGGTTCAAACTTCACTGCCATCCAGTCAATTCTGACTCATAGTGACCTTACGGACACCCTATATGACAGGGCAGTACTGCCTCTGTGAATTTCTAAGACTGTAAATCGTCACAGGAGGAGAAAGCCCTGTCTTTCTTCCATGGAGCAGTTGGTGGTGTCAAATTGCTGACCTCCTGGACCACAGTCCAATGTGTAACTGCTAGGCCACGAGGACTCCTGACTCCTTATGGTTATGATGATTGAAAGAGAAGCCATGTGTGTGTGTGGTGCCTCTCCTAAGACAAGAACTCAAGCAATGTTCACTCCTCTTCAGATTTGATGTTCAGAGATTGGAGGTGGACAGGCATTTCAGACACAGTCTCCAGACCCCGGTCCCCTCGCCCTGCCTCAGTTTTTGAAGCGGTTTGTTTTATCTGACATCTTAAAAAGTGTTGAGCTCCCAACACCCATCACAGACTGCTGCCTGGACTTATGTAGCTATTGTTCGTTGCTTAGTTTGGTTGGTTCCAATCCTTCTGAGAAAATAGAACCTCAATTGGTATGCATTCATCCAGACACCATGATGATTGTCTTTCTCACAGATGGGAATGAGATGAAATTGGACAATAAAATCTCAATGTAAGGAGACAGGTCATAAAGCACATGAGGATTCTTCTTCTTCGTAACACACTCGAAAGTCGTGGTGCTCAACCTTCCTAATGCCATGACCCTTTCATACAGTTCCGCATGTGGTGTTGACTCCCCAACCATAAAATTATTTTTTTTGCTACTTCATAAGTGTAATTTTGCTACTGTCATAAATTGGGCGACCACTGTGAAATGATCCTTTGACTCCCAAAGGGGTGACTCACAGGCTGAGAACCACTGCTCTAAAGGAACATGGGCTACTTTAATTCCCTGAAAACGTCAAAGAGAGAAATTTGGAGTCAAACAGTCACACCTTCTCAGGGCTACCTGCAGCTTCAGAAGGGCGAGGTATCTGAAGAAGGGGCATCGGACCAACCCCCTCCACTTCAAGCCAAGGTGAGTCATTTCCAACACCAAGCAAAGGCCATTGGGTTACTGACAGAATTAGGTCTTGAACTGACAGCTCTGAGGGTAGCGAAGGGGTAGTCCATGCAGTAGCAATAACATTCCTCAGCCAAGGAAACCCACGGCTCCCACAGAAGTCATTGCAATATCCAAGCTTCCATAGAAAGCTATTAGTGGGGAGCAAACCCCCTGGCTCTCTCTCAAGAAGATGGAGCTAAAACTGCTTCACGGCAACAAAGCCTCGATTCAAGCAACTTAAGAATGTATTCTTTTAATAGACTCATAAGTGCTCCTGCTTGTTCCTGGCCCCTTGCTGACCTCCTTGAGGGAAATTAGTCTAGTTTGCTTAGATTTGCATATGATTTTCATACTGGTCACCCAATCCCAAATCCACGTCAATAGGAATCACAGGCCTGACCTTATGATGGTGCTTAGTCATGAAGCAGGAATGCCACAAGGCTTTCTTCTGATTTCTGAGGCCCTCCACCACCCACCACCCCCTCATGCCCCCCCCCTCCCAGAAAGCTTAGTCTGGTTCATGATCCTGAGGCCCATCAGATACCTTTCAAAACATCACAAAAGACCACCCATGGCAATGTCAGGTCTGGGCAAACCAACTGTGAAAGAAACTTCTGGGCTGGTGGAAGACATTTGAATATTGACTGGACATTCTAGGCTACTGGGAAATCACTGTTAATTTTGAGGGGTAAAATTGTATTCCAGTGATGGAAAAGAAGAATACTGAGTCATCTAGTGGGGCCACATTGGACTAGTCTCTGCAGAGTCAGCAGTTTGAAACCAGCTGCTTCCAAGGGAGAAATGAGACTTCCTACTCCTGTAAAGAAATACAATCTCAGAAATGCACAGGGGCAGTTCTACTCTGTCCTGAAGCCAATGTTTGAAAACCCACATTCTCCCACAGGATGACCTTTAACATATAAATGACTTTGGAAAGACATAAAATGAAAATGAGGAGGCAAAGGGAATGCATCAACATGCTAGTCAAGTGTGGGACCTCAGCATCATGTCTGGTGATAAGATTCTCTCTGGGTTTCAGCAGGTACCAACATGCTGTTAGGATATCTGCCATGAGCTGTGGGAGCCGGGCTGTTCTTATCCCAAGTGATGCTAGAAGCTGTGTCTCTGAAGTAGCAAAGCACAGGTGTACGGTGGTCCTGATGAGCAGTCCCCACCTCACAAACCACAAACCATCAAGAACTGGGAGGGGAGCTACTGGAACATCCCTCCCCATGGATGTCCCTCTGCCTGTAGACTCCCACACACGACCCCCATTCTTATTTTGCTCCTCACCTTAAAAGACCAGTGGATATAAGTCGAAATAGAAATCTAACGGCAATCCTTGGACCCAACACTCTGCCAAAATCACTCGGTCACTAACTGTTAAAGGCAACATCTTGAGCGTGTGTGAGGGATAGAAGGAGAGCACGCAGGCGCTCTGGGTTGATGGAAAGCTGGGAGCTTTTTTTTACATACTATTTTTAGAATGGCACGTGTGTGCCCTGCTTTTTCTCCTGTGGGAGAATGTGGGTTTTCAAACACTGGCTTCAGTTTCCATTGCTGGAGAACCTCTGCAGAGAGCTGCTTGTAACTCCTGGTGGCTCACCCCACATGCGTCTCAGAGCAGACCTGGGGACCACAGGGTTTCCATTGGCTGATGATTGAGGAGTAGACTGATGGTCTTCTCTTTTGAGGGATCTCTAGGTGGACTCAAACAACCAAACTTTGTATAGTTGGCACCACCTGGGGACTCTAATGCTTACAAATAATCCCTGAAACAAATAAAATTTGCTTTTGCTAAAAATTACAAATGACTGCATGGGCCAGGAATCCGACTAAAGACATTCACTCTTTCGTTCAGTCCTCCTACTTCACAATCTTTCTATGCCCAGAGTCAATTGTATCAGCCTAGTGACTACCGGGTATTTCAATCACCATATATGCATGTGACACTTACACATTGAATAGGACGGACTATAGAAGAATCAATACAGTTGAATTATAGTGCTGGTGAAGAATTGTGAAAGGATATACCATGGATTGCCAAAAGAGCAAAAATATATGTCTTAGAAAAAGTGTAGCCAGAATTTTCCTTAGAGGTAAAGATCTTGAGAACTCATTTAACATGTGTTGAAGATGTTATTGAGAGAGCTCAGTCCTTGGAAAAGGAAATCATGCTTGGTAGAGAGGCAGAAAAGAGGAACCCTTGACAAGATAGGCACAGTAGCTGTGATGATGAGCTCAAATATAGGAACAATTATGAGGATGGGCCCAGTCCAAGTTGTTTTTCATTCCATTGCACATAGGGTCACTGTGAGCTGGAACTGACTTGATAGCACCTACCAAGAGCAATCGCAAAAATTCACATCTTCCATTGGTACAAGGGTTAGTTGTTCAGCTGCTAAGCAGGAGGTCATCAGTTCAGACCCACCAGCAGTTCTACAAGGGAAAGATGTGGCAGTCTGCCTTAAAAACCTCCATGTAGCATTTCTATGATATCCTAGAAGGTTGTTCTGAATCACAATCACAAGATCAAGCACTTTGGGCTGTGCGCCTTTGATCAGAGATCAATTTTTACTTCCTTAAGGAAGCCCTTTCTGACCTTCCTGACCAGTTCAATTCCCTCTCTTAGCACCAGGATCCTCTACATAATAATGTGTTCCAGAATGCAAATTTTATATGGAATCAGTGTCATTATTTGATGACCTCAAACTCACTCTGTGGGCTCCAGAAAGGCAAGAACAGAAAGACATGAATGAATGAGTGAATGAGTGGACCAACATAAGCGTTATGAAACACAAAGAGGGAGTGACTATTAATTCCAAGCAGGTGTATGGAAGCCTCATGGAGGAGAGAAATATAAATAATGAACTTTAAATTTGATATTAAAAGATAGATGAGGGAATATCAAAAAGTTCATTGAAAAACTCCATGATCTTTTCATTCTTCTTCTTCTTTGAGAAACTGTTTTAAGCCCCCTCACAAATGGGAGAGGAGGGGGAACTTTCCCATCAGCAGGGTGATGATCAAAAAAGTCAACATGAAAAAAGAACAGGAATGTCTATTGAACAAGAATGAGTGCAGTATGACTAGAATTTCCTGCCTCTGTTCACCCCTCATGGTCCATTGGCCATGAGAATTATATCAATTTAATGACCTATACATTCATGCAAGCTATAAAGTATGCCATTTCCCCTAGGAACATGTGTATGAGGTTGAAAAGAATTGTGGCATATGGAACACAGTGGTACAAGGATGGGAGACAAATTGGGAGGCAATGATCCCTTTAGATCATATAGAATTTCTGTACTGTATGGATACCCAGGCCCTTCATCTCTTGACACACACTGTTCTAATTCTGAATCCAGAAACAAACCCTCTGATGTTTGAGCAGTAAGAGTAGACAGTGTGCTACATGAAACACAGGATTAGACATGGGGGGTTCATGAAAATACACAATTTCCATATGATTCATAGCTCTATAGTCCCTGAAACTTGATAGAAGCCAATTTTATACTAATAGCCATACCCAATAGTGTTCACGTATATTGGCTTATACTTGAAGTGAGAAATGAATCATCTATGTCTTGAAAATGTGATCTGGGTCCCCTCAAAGTCCACAGCCTCATTGAAGGCTCAGTCGGAAGAATTTAACTCTTAAGCTTTGACAGAAGACATTGAGCAAACCATCAGGAATCCTTCACAATATTTTAAAACAATATACTGGCTCTAATCTTTTGGCCATGAGTTCCGGAAATTGGATGAATCAATTGTCACTAGCACATAGCACTTATTCCACCTTGTCTAGATCTCTGCTGGCCTTTCTTAAATGTGGCAAAAGAAGGCTATTCTCTATAAAGATATATTTGTAAAATACGTCTTGGAAGAACACTCTACATAGTCATCCTCTCATCTTCTATACTTCTTCACCCAAACAAGATTCCTTCAGTCTTTTTTGTTTGTTTGTTTAGCTCTTTGAGTATATCTCTGGGCATAGGATCAGCTAGGTCACCTCTCCTAGAGAGGAACAAAGAAGCAATCTTTATCAGTGATCTAACCCTGCATATCAATTAAGAAATAAGGAAAACTTAGTCTAACAATGACTTAAGCAAGTATTAGGTCATTTTCCCCTTGGTACCAAGGGGTATAGATGACCCTTCTCTACCTTTAGTTTCTTTCTCTAAATTTCTTCTTCCCACTCCTCCCCCTTCGCCCCAATCAGAAAAATAAAACCTTATTCTTTTAGGCTTGGCTAAAGGCTTCCTGCACAGTTCTCTTCAGGAAACAGTCTCTGAAGACCAACCCATGAAAAGTGTTCTTGTTAGTTGTCATAAAGTCGATTCCAACTCACGACAATCACATGTGTGCAAACCAGCATCATGCTCGATAAAGTTTCAAGGTTGTGATCTTTTGAGAGCAGATTGCCAAGATTGTCTTCCATGGTGCCTGAGGCTGAGTTTGAACCAGCCACCTGTGGTCTGGAAGTTGAGCACTGTGGCAGTCACTGATCTGTGTCAATTTCAGTACGGGGTGTGTCAGGGTGGAGTTTAGCCTGTCAATCTGGAGATGGCCAATAAGGCCTCTGTGTGGGCATGGTTTTCTCTGAGAATTCTGGGAAATCTCATGGTATTTCCCCTCGTGGAGGTGAGAGATTACAGACTCAGTTCTTTGGAGATGCTTGACTGATAAGACAAGATGGCAACACAGACTGAGTCCGGGGAACTGGAGGAGCCAGAGAAACCACATGGGCTTACCATGATGGAACCAGAACTCTGAAGCCAGAAAAGCCACAGAGAGACCCCTGCCAGTGCTGTGATGCTTCTACAGCCAATGGATACTGCTGATAGACCCTGAGTCCTGGAAATGAGGAGCCATGGGGAGACCCCTGCCAGTGTCGGATGCTTCACAAGACTCTGCACCCACTGCCCTGGGATTGTCCAGGTATCATTGCATGTACTTCATGAGTTAGAAGGAGACTTTATAGACTGGTATCAGACATATGAGTTAATATCGGATTTATGGACTAGGTTGGGATGCTTTCTCAATGTTCCACTCCTTTTTTAAAAAAATTAATCATTTTATTGGGCACTCAAAGATCGCTTTTCATCATACATAGTTCAATACATAGTTAGCATCCCCACTTGCCTTTCCTCAACATTCTCCCAACATCTGCCTTTCCACTTGGGCCCTTGATATGAGTCCCCCTTCCTTTCCCCCCCAACCTTTCCCCCCCTCCCCAGTTCTCATTACTCTGCAATCATAATTGTTTTGTCATATCTTACACTGCCCCACATCTTCCCCTGCCCACTCCTTCCTATGTCTGTCCTCCAGATAGGAGACAGTCTTCAGTTCCCCATAACTGGCTTCCTCTCTCCACTCCACCTTCCCTCCACCCATCTGGCAACTCCACTTCCACCACTGACCCCGAGGAGTTTACCCACCCTGAGTTCACTGCATTTCCAGCTCCTGTCTCCACCAGTACACCTCCTCCAGTTCAGCTGGAACTGCAGGGCAGAGTTGGGACCATGGTGGTTGGGGGGAGGAAATCTTCAGGAAATAGAGGAAAGTTTTATGCTTCATTGCTACCTCACTGCCCTTTGACTGACCCATCTCCTCCCCATGACTCCCCTATAAGGGGGTGTCCAATTGCCCACAACTGGGCTTTGGTTCTCCACTCTGCTCTCCCCCTCATTCTTACTGATTTAATCCTTGTTCTTTGATGTCTGATGTCTGCTCCCTTTAACCCCTCGGGATCACACAGGTGGGTGCACTTCTTCTATGTGGGCTTTGCTGTTTCTGCACTGGATGGCCACTTGTTCACCTTCTAGCCTTTAAGACCCAGATACTTTATGGTTTGGTGGCTGGGCGCCATCAACCTCTGGCACATACACACAATGGAGTACTATGCTTCACTCAAAAGTATTGATGAGCACATGAAACATGTCTTCTCATGGGAAGAGCTGGAAGAAATTATGCTAAGCAAAGTGAGTCAAACACAAAAGGAGAAGTACAGCATGAGCCCACTGAGGTAAGTGAAACCAATATGGTAGGTATAGAAGGGAAGCCCCCTATAACATAAGAGTTGGTCAGAGATCCAGGGACAGGGGAGAAGGTGGAACTAAACCCAGGGATGTTCATGTGACAGCACAGCAAGAGAAGACGAAATGGGGAGAGAGAAAAAGGAGGTTTGAAAGTAAAAGGTTAATGGAGGGAGCAGGGCACTAAATCACCCAGGGGGAGAGTACAGGTCTTGTCTCCACAGAAGCTGAAGGGAGTGTGCAGATCCTACCATCCCTCTTGTATATAAACCTTTCCCTTATATTCATATGCATGTTTATGAATTTGTTTCTCTAGTCAACCCAGGCTAACAAGAGTACTTCCCCATATAGGTACCCCTGATTGGACACTTATGCTCAGCCAGATATTTTGTGGAAGTTGAAATAGTATTGATAATTTCTCACAATAGTTCTGCTGACTGGTTGATAACATCTCCCTTCAAAGTCACTTTCCCAGGATCACCTTCAGTGTACAGAATTGGCTTGAACTGCGAGCCATCTGGAGTCCAAGACCAACTCACTTTCCCCTTTGAAGCCTGTGTTTCTTTTCCTCCACTGAATTCCTATAAAACAGTTTCACTAGCCTCTCCTGGATCACTCTTGTTTCTATAACTGTATAAAAAGAGTTTATGTTCCTAAGGGCAGAAATATCTTCTCATCCTGGCCATTTATCCTCAAACATATCTAATTAATCAATCAAGTTTTCTTTGTAGGGGTTTATACCCAGAGCATAAAAGCTTCACATTGAGGAACAATCTTGATGTCCTTACCTTATCAGAGGACTATAGGATCCCTGGTGACTCAATCAGATAGGTGTTAAACTGTTACCTGCAAAGTCAGCTGTTCAAACCCACCAGCCACTCCTACAGAGAAACACTAGGTCATCTGCTTCCTTAAAGATTTACTGCCTTCCCTCTGACCATAGATTAGGTATGTTAATAGTATTGCTATCATAAAGAATGCATTGGAAAGTGGATCATTACAGTTGCAGTTAAAATTTAACATTTAATCATTTGATCTCCCTTAGGATCCATTTTAAATTTCATCTAGTTTTTAATAGTTTGTGCTTTCTTTTCTATTGAGGTTTTTATCTTTTTCACTTTGTGATTATTGCTAGTTTTTTATTGCTGCTTTTTCATGTTTCTCTGAATATAAAATATAGAAGGCAAATTTAGTCAGTAACTTGATTAATGGTTCCTTGAGAGGTTGGGGGCGTAGGAAAATGAAGAAAATGTTCTAAAATTTGTTCTGATCATGATTATTCAACTCTTCTTGATGCGATTGAATGATTGATTGTGAATCAATCAATATGCCAATGAAACTGTTAAAGAGATTTACGGCTTTGGAAACACTGTAGAATCATCGTAAATTAGAATCAGCTCAATGGCAGTGAGTAGGGGGTTGGTTTTGGTTTATTAAACCTCTAATATGGTGATTTAGCTGGTCTGGGATGGGATCTGGGTAGAGTCTATACATCAATATATACATTTAAACTTTCCTGAGCTTTCCTCCATGGTCCAAACTGACATTTTAGATTGGAATATGACCTATGTAGCTTGGGACGTTAGATTGCCAGGCCTTCCTGCCTAGTGTGTGACCGGTCCAACCCAAACTGTTCAGCAGCATAGCAACACACGAGCCACTGCTAAGAGACAGTCAGTGAAGCTCATTACTTGGTTCTCACACTTGGAAGGCCAGCATTCTACCACAGAGTCAAGAATGATAGACTATAAATAATGGCCTCATCCTGTCCTCTAACAAGATCCATTCAGTTCAGCCACCAAAGGGTTAAGAAAACTGGTTGGAGTGCCATCCTGAGGTGGAGGTATTTGATTTCCTAACAAAGGTTCTATGATTTCAGTTTGGCCATGTCTCTACCAGCTCCTCGCTGAATACTTGTGGCCACCAGTGGGCCTTGTAAGCAGATCCTGGGCTCTGGAGTAATGCTCTTTGAAAACACATTGTGCTTTTAATAAGTCACTTTTCTCTCCTCAGGATAAGTTCACATGCTTTAGACTGCAAGGCGGCTTTATGCAAAGCACCTGACCTTCACTGGCTCTGATTTGCATTGTCATCGGTCCTTTACTCTTCTAAAGTGCCTTCATTTTGCATAATGCTATAATGTTATTCCGGTGTTGCAGTTAGCACTATTTCATTTCTCCAATTATAACCATTTTCAGCAAAGCTATAGATAACCTTCAGAAACCCAGGCCTGTGTGATCTGTCATTTGCAAGGAGGAAGCAATGAAACTGGACTTAAAAAAAAAAGAGGAGGAGAAGATAGGAAGAGAAAGAAAGGGGGGAAATTGGAAAAACTCAGTTTAGGCATTTAGAAATGTAAAACCCTAAGACTAAATTTTATGTCCATTTTTTCTTTTGCAAATTAGGTGAGGGCATTGTTTGCATCCTTGATAGAAATATCTACATGGCCAACTAGTTATCGTAGGCAAGGAGTGAGAATAGGCTTTTCCACCTACCCAGAATAAACCTGTACCCTATTGGAATCATTCCTCGCGGGGCTTCTTGAACCTCAACTTCCTTTCCAACTGTTCCCACACATGATCCTCAACTTGGGAATGTCATTACCAAGGCCAAAAGAATCATTTATGATGGGAAAACATGACTCGAAAACCCTATTAGTATCTACCACACATCATACTACATGATAAGGTATTATGACTTGGTCTAAATGAGTTTCTAGTCCTGCCTTCCAATTGGAAGTTGGTTGGGGAAAGTCTGAGAACACAAGCTCTGGGAGATGCAACTGACCCCTGTAATATGGCCAAAGCCAGCAATGGTTGTTCAATAATGTGTCCAAAGCCAGACAGCGTTCTAGTTGTGATCCTCAAGGTTTTCGCTGGCTGCATCAGATCTTCCTTTCTACTCTTAGTCAGAAAGCTACCCTGAACTCTGCCTGCCAGGGTGACCCAGCTGGCCTTTAAAATATAAATGGCATTGTTTCCAGGATCCCAGAATGAGTCAGCATAGTGTGACAAATTGACAGGTGGGCTTTTCTTTTTGTTTTATTTTAATTATTGTATTGGGGACTCGTACAACTCTTATCGCAATCCATCCACCCACTGTGTCAAGCACATTTGTACATCTGTTGCCATCATCATTCTCAAAACCTTTGCTTTCTGCTCTAGCCCTTGGTATCAGCTCATTTTACCCCTTACTTCCTACCCAACCCTCCCTCACAAAACCTTGATTATTTATAAATTATGATTATTTTGTCATGTCTTACACTGTCCAATGTCTCCCTTCCATCCCCCAGGGAGGAAGTTATATGTAGATCCTTGTGATCAGTTCCCCCTTTCTATCTGACCTTCCCTCCACCCTCCCAGTATCGCCACTTCACCACTAGTCCTGAGGGCTTGATCTGTCCTGGATTTCCTGTGTTTCCAGTTCCTATCTATGCCAGTATACACCAGATAGACTTTTCATAAGCAATGTGTTAGTGTTTGTTTAGGTCTCTCTTTCCTCTTTCCTGCCTGTAACTTTCTACTACAGGTCACGAGTCATGTTCTCGTTCACTTTTGAACCTCCAGGGCCAATCATATTATTGGCTAAAAAAATAGCTTCAGTGAATGGATGGATCAATAAACCATCATGGTCTGAGTGGTGGCCTCTTCTTTGTGGCCTCTCCCCTCCCAATTCACCTAGTCTGCACCTCAATGTTGTGCTACAGTCCTCCTGGAGGTGTGTACACAGAGATAGCCTTTTCTCACTGATTTGGGTTTCAAATACTTGTTGGTTTTGCTACGATTTGGTGCCAGCATGTCAATTATGACTTGTAGAGATCCACAGAGGACAGGTTAGACCTGCCCCCCTAGGATTTCTTGGGCTATCAGTCTTTCCAGAAGCAGATTGCCACATCAGCTAGTGGGTTTGGACCACTCACCTTCTTAGTTAGCAGCCAAGTACATAATCATTGAGTCTCCAGGGCTCCTTCCACCTGTGCCTTCAAGCTGATTCTAACTCACAGTCATCCTTTAGGACAGAGAGTTTTTGAGAGGCATGTTAATATACTTCGGACAGGTTGTCAGGACAGACTAGTCCCTGGAAACATGCTAGCGTAAGTAGAAGGACAGTGAAAAAGAAGAAGACCCTCAAGGAGACGGATTGACATTGTAGCTGCAACCATGGGTTCACGCATAGGAACAATTGTCAGGATGGCACAGAGCAAGACATTGCTTCCTTCTGATGTGCACAGGGCTGCTATGGGTCAGAAGCACAGCATCGCCTAACAGCTAGAGTGATAGGACAGAATGGAACTGCCACTACACAGTCATCTTCAGAGAAGCCGAGGGCTGCATCTGTTGCTAGTGAAGGGGCTGGTGGGTTTGAGGTGCCCACCATTCAGTTAGCAGCTTAGCATTTAACCCTGGTGCCACCAGGGTTCCTCTTCTTATGCTTTGAACATGTGCATTTTGAAGAAGAGCCAGGTCAACCCAAGCGGATCACTCAGAAAGGTCCCATCCACAAACATAGAAGCAAAACGGGTGACAGCAGCCCCCTGCCTATGA
Organism: Nesogale talazaci; assembly: GCA_004026705.1. NCBI lineage: Eukaryota > Metazoa > Chordata > Mammalia > Afrosoricida > Tenrecidae > Nesogale > Nesogale talazaci. The sequence goes on along the minus strand of PVJH01023406.1, from coordinate 5,217 downwards.
CCCCCTTTTTTCTGTGTGTTCTCTTCCCCTTTGGAAACAAGTTCTGTCCCTACATGTACATTACACCATAACAGTGTCCCCCTGAGCTTCTTTTGCCACCTCCTGACTGAAGAGAAAGCTCCCATCATCTAGAATAAAAACAGTGCTGCTTTTTGTTTGATTGTTTGTGGCAATTTCCTCCCAGAATTATTTCTTCTTTCCTGAAAATTAAACTATACTGCTTATAGCTTTTAGGCTAGCTTTATTCTGTCCTGTTTGAGTCAGCTGATCTAGGATGACTCTAGCTGTGACCACTTAACTCTGTTTCATATGATCTCAAATCCTAAGCAGTGAGTCCAGCCCAGTCCTCCTGGAACTGGCCAGACCCTGACGTAAGAAACCCAACCCTAGGAGAGAAGACACATTGACATAAGGGAGCATGCTCAGTCTGCCAGGGCCAAAGCTAAACATATATCTGAATCCAAAGGCCCAAGGAGAAGAGCTAAACACATAGGATTAAGGACATGATGAGTGGGAGACCATTTGTTAGACTTCCTGTACTTCCAACAGGTCCAGTTGTACTGCCCTCCCGAATTTCGCCCCTTGAAGACATATCAGCATGGTCACCATCATCAACAACTAAAGAAGTGAGTCTCCTGTTGCACCCATAACTGGACTCACAGTGAAAAACTGAATTTTCCTATAAAGTAGCCCTATAAAGTAATTGCAATGATCATTTCAAACCTAGAGGCTTTCACTGAAAACCCCAAGGCATTAAGTATCAGGTCAGTCTTCCTATAAAAGTAACTTTGAAACTATGTCTCAAGGGGAGACCCTATCATGATGATGACGTTTTATCAGACATTACTCTTTGTCTCCCTTCACAAATTCTCCCATGAAGGGTTTATATACCAAACCCCTTCTTACCAAATCCCAAGTAGTTGAATGGCCAAAGAGTGTGTGAATAGATAAGAATATATGAAACCGAGAGGTGATTTCTAAAATGTTACTCAGGGACAATGCATGAATTTTGTCTGCCTCCACCCTCAGCTCCTCAAACAAACAAACAAACAAACCCCAAACCCACACCTACAATCGTGGGAAAGCAACTCTGCAGAACAGAGTGAAACACTCCCAGGAGATTTCCCTGGCTGTCAGTCATTCTGGAAGCACTGCTGCAGAATGGTTTGTGGATTTGAACCACTGACTGTGACATCAGTGCTTCTTGACTTAGTTATAGAAGTCTGAAAATAATGTCATTCTGAGATCTGGCTATTAGAGTCTCCTTTTGCACTTGTCAACTTGTTGCTAGGCAACAACCACCAAAAGGAGAAAGGGGAACATGCTACTAGGATATCCTTCTCAGCCAACCCCCTGTAGGCAAGCTTTCACAAGATTCTGGATCCAGACACGAAGTTACTTACCCATGCTCACCTGGGGCAAAATGAACCACATTGAACAGCAATGGCAGGTGACAAAGAAGAAGGGAGAGGGTAAAAGACGTGTTCTGGTGATGAATAAAGAAGCCAATAGTAAAGTTCTATTCAGTGTGACTTATGATACATTTTATATGTTTGATTCTGCAACACCATTCTCGAATTTTTTTTTAAATCTCTTCAACTAATAATAAATTTATCCACTTATTTATATGAAGAAGAAAGTGGCATCAGGTCTAGACAAAGGCTTATTAATAACTTGTGATATGCAGAGATGGCACAACCTTAGCTTGATAAAAGTGAGGACGACTTGAATCATTTTCTGCTGAAGGGCAAGGATTGCAGCCTTCAATATGGATTACATCTCAATGCAAAGAAGACTTAGATTCTCACAATTGCACCAATAAGTGGAATCATCATGAACAGAGAAAAGATGACAATTGTAAAGACTTTTATCTTGCTTGGTCTATAGTCAATGCTCATATAAGCATTAGCCAAAAGGTCAAAAAACCTGTTGGATAAGGTAAATCTGCTGCACAGACCTCTTTAAAGTGTTGAAAAAGAAAGATATCACTATGAGGATTGTGGTGCGCCTGACCCATGCCATGAATCATATGGTGCATGGCCTCAACCACCTAATATATATATGTGAAATATGGACATTGAATAAGTGGGTTAGTCCAAGTTGACTAGAGGAACAAATCCAGGGACATTCATATATGTGTAAGAGAGATCTTTCTATCGAACAGTAATTGTGTATTTAAGAAAACATCCTAGACCAGTCCAGATCAAGTCCATAAGTCTGATATTAGCCCATATGTCTTATACTAGTCTATAAATTCCTCTCCAGACACACAACACATACAATGATGCAGAATAGAGAAAAGTCACAGACCAGTGGGTGGAAAATGTTGGACTGCTATGCTAAAGCTTGGTGGTTGGGACCCATCAACTATGCCATAAGAAAAAGCTGAAGCCGTCTGCGTCCATGTAGACATACAGTCCTGGAATCCCTAAGGAACAATTATATTCTGTTCTATAAGATTGGTTTGATTAGTATCAATGGAATAGCAGTGGATATGGACTTGAGAGGGATCTTGTAGAGGGACCATAATGGAATCACACTGTATTAGACCAAGTGGTGTAGAGAAATAAAGCCAGTGGCATTCATATATGTATAAGAAAGGAATTTACATCAACAAGTAATTTTTTTACTAAAAGTGGACACCCCAGCCCAGTCCATTCAAGCCTGCAAGTCTGATGTCTTCTGGGGCCCTCTTCAGACTCACGTCGCTACATGCTGGTGACACAGAAAGGTGAAGCAAAATGTAGGACAATCAGCGTTTCCTTTCACTGTCTTTGAGTTGACTGTGACTCACAATGACCCTAAAGGACAAGGTAGACTGCCCCTGTGGGTTTCTAAAACTAGAGTGTCTTATATTATGTGAGTGGAAAGTCTAGTCTTTCTCCCTCAGAGTAGCATGTGCTTTCAAATTGCTCACCTTGAAGTTAGTAACTCAATGCATAACTATGCCATCAGAAGTTCCCAAGAATCTTTATTTTCATGTGAACAAGTATGATTTGCATTGTGTTCCTGTGGTCTCTTAGACTACCCACAAGTAACAATCAAAGTCAAGGGCACCAGGTTTTTCTGTTAAAGGACATAGGGTAAATATGTCAGGCTGTGGGGACACCATATGTTCTCTGTTGCAATTACTGACCACTGATATTGTAACCCAAAGGCAGTTGTAGAAAATGGGAAACAAATTGCTGTGGTTGTCTTCCTAAAATATTTATTTATGAAAACAGATGATAGGCTGGGCTTAATCTGAGGACCACTCTTGCTGCCGTCTGATCTAAGTTCTCTGGAAGGATCTGGAGAGCTGGGGTGTGGTGTTTTGGAGAATGAGTTTGGCTTCTGAGCGAGGTGAGGTTCAGGCCAACTTAACTGAGAAGTTTGTTTCTTCCTTCTCATGTGATACACTACAATTAAAATTGGCCAGCCTTGGCTAAGAGTTATGTGATAACGAGTGGAATTAGCCAACAAAGGGGAAACTGTGTTGTGGAGGCTAACACCCCTAGAGAGAATAAGACTGTGTCCATAATCTCCCTCAGAGGCATATGACTAGCCTTAGATGATGCTGAGATGAGGTATTGGTGAAAGATCTTGAAAGACTCTACTGTAGAGCATGTGGTCTTCCAACTGAGAACAACGGTCTGGGGTGCAAGGTTTAAATTTCAGCCCTTACTTCAGTGTCTCTTTCTATCTCAGTGTTTGTGGCAGTCATAGATGAGGCCTCTGTGTGGGCATGGCTTTCTCCTGAGATTTCTGGGAAGTCTCATGGTATTTCCCAATTGGAGAAGAGAGTCTTGACTCTCAGTCTCTGAGAGTCAGTCTCCAAGCAACTAACTACTGACAAGACAAGATGGTAGCATCCAAGCCAGAGGAGGATCCACACAGCCTTACCCTGATGGAACCAGACCTCTGAAGCTGGAGAAGACACATGGAGACCCCTGGCAGGGCTGAGTTGCTTCTACCACCACTGGATGCTGGTGATAGACTTTGAGTCCTGGACGCGAGGAGCCCTGGGGAGACCCCTGCTAGCACCAGGATGCTTTGACTGCACATGCTTCATGAGTCAGAGGGAGACTTTATAGACTGGTATTGGACATATGGGCTAATGTTGGATTTATGACCTCGGACTGGACTTACTCAATGTTCAATTCTTCTTGTATATAAACCATTCCTTTATATCCATATGTGTGCCTATGAATTTGTTTCTCTAGTCTACCCGGACTAACACAGCCTTACTTGAATATATAAATAATTGAATATATGTGTGTGTGTATATATGTATATGTGTATATATATATATATATATATATAAAAATGGAGGGAGGGATGGAGTGCTAATTGCCCCATGCTGATGTTGCAAAGACATTGGAAAAAAAAGCAAAGGCCCAAGTTCTAGTCCCAGGGTAACCACTACTGTCTCCATAAAGAGTTGATGATTGGGATCAGCTTCCCACATCTATGAAATAATTCCACAAAGAAGGCGAGACTTTCTAGTCCCATAAATTACAGTCTCAGAAACCCAACGGGGCAGTTCTATCTTGTGATAGGGGTTGCGATGAGTCAGAATTGAGTTTGGTTTTATTATTAAATAACTCCGGTGTTTTTCAAAATGACATGAAGTACCCATTTGCATCAGTGGTCTCAGTTGCTTATTGCAAAGACTGATTTCTGGATACCACCCAGGCCGGCTGAGTGATTGTTTCAGTGGGTTTTTGTTAGCTTCTGCTGAGTTGACCTCTGACTCTCATTGGTCCTATGCACAATGGGTCCTGTGCCATCCCTGTAATCAGTTGTTGACAGGACTATTGTGAGCGGCAGGGTTTCATTGACTGATTTTCAGAAGGAGATCACAAAGTCAATGGTCCCTCTGAGTAAAGAAGCTCAATTGAAACTTGCCCAGTAACACAGTAATACGTATGCCTCTAGTGAAGATGGGTATGCCTGTGCCTGAGTATCCTGGACAGGAAGTGAAACTGGGTATCCTCATGAAATGTGAGAATTCTACCACTGAGCCACGACTCCCCCCTGTGATTTGCAGAAAACCTGTGAACAAACAAGGAAATCCTTGCACCATCCACCTTGTTCTCTTTGAGGCCATTATTGCATTTTTTTAGGCATCACTGCCCTCTGGTGGTGGGAGTAAGAGGCCCAGCCTTTGCTCCTGTGGAGCTGGAATTGAACCTCCATCCCAGTGGTGATTTGCAGAAAACCTGTGAACAAACAAGG
>PVJH01023405.1:0-34876 GCA_004026705.1 Nesogale talazaci | reverse complement strand
GGGGGGGGGGGCTTGTCAATAGTCATGATGCCTACCTATGTGCATGCCAGCACCATTTTCAGGTCTCTTCTTTGCTTTATGGACCGATTTGCACATCACCTTCTGAAGCACTCATCTTCCATGCTACAACATGTGACTTTAGAACAATTCCACTTTGGTCCTAGGCCATGGTCAACTTTGTCAACCATCCCTTCTAGACCAGAGGAAGGCAGGGAAAAATAACTTAAATTTATGCTCATTTCAAATGCCTTGAAAAACTCCTCATGCCTCTCAGAAATTTCAAAGTACATTTTCATCCTTAACACATTCAATGTAGCACTTGGATATTGACAATGTTTTGCCTTAAAATTCACTTATTTTTCATTTTCACTAGCTATCTTCTGATTTTCACAAGGGCACAAAGAAGTCACCTTCTGCATCCCTATAACATGTAGTATACTGTCTTCCCTGGTAGGCACTGACTGTTAGCTTGATGACATGAGCATTAAAGGAAAATAAGGCTATACACTCAATTTCCATGTCTCTGACAGTGTGATCCTCTTCACCATTTTCACTTTTTGTACCATCATGACATCATCATAGAATGTGTGCCACTCATACAGTATATTCAGAGAAGTCTACACTACACTTGTTAGAAACCTGAAGTCAGAGTATTGCGAGGTTAGCAATCAATTTAGGAAATGGCAATAAGAAGCATTCATAAGCACAGAAGGAAATACGAGCCCATCTTCTCTCGGGTTCCCACATAACCACTCTCCTGAGCATGAAGAGGGCATTTACACACAGAGAAGGCAGCAGGATCCTATGGCTGATTCGGCTTATTCAGTAGCCAGGCTTATTCAAGAACAATGACAAAACAACAAAAACAAAAGCAGCAACACACAATAAATCATTGAGAATGTAAATGCCCATCCTAGAGTTTGAAGTTGACCTGCAGGATGCTAATTAAGTTATCAGAGAGAATGAGGAGAGAAATGGTTGGCTTTCATTACCACATGCAAGAGTCCTTCTGAAGAAAGGAGCTAAATGTCTCCCTTGAGATGTTTGTTGTCCTCTTAAGTGACTCAGTCAAAAAGAAATTTACTTTACTGGACAAGTATGTGCAAGGAAAATTTCCATAAAATAGAGTTGCTTGATAAGCCACTTGAAAATATTCTATTAAGTGCTTTCAGTCTTGACAACTTTTTTAAAGGAGAAAAGCTATTGGAAGTTAATATAAATGTATCTATTCTATTAATTACACACATGCATTATCTGTCAATTATCTATATAAATAATATACCTGGATGTGAGGATTTCAAAATGTTCATAGAGAAGCAGAGTTGAAAGATGCTGAAATTCCTTGATATTTTAGTACCTTCCTCATTTAATGAAATGATAACAAGGATTCCCAACGTAGGCAATATGGCCCCTGGTGGAAATAGATGGACCCGGTGGAGGGAGTGAGATGCAAATACCTAGGCTTTATCCTAGATTATGAGCTAAAATTTAAAAAAATAATTACCAGAAGGTTCTGAGTTATTAATTCTTTTATCCTACAAGGAAAAGGAAGGCCAATAAAATTTGGGTCTGTAGATTTAAGAGGAGCCCTGGTGGTGTAGTGGCTGCTTGGAGGGCTGATCATGGTAGGGTCAGTAGTTCAAAATCACCAGGCACTCTTTAGGAGAAAACAGGGCTTTCTACTCCCACAAACTGTTACCATTTCAGGAACTGACAGAGCATTCTGTAGGAGGTTCTTGCAACAGTCTAGGTGCACCACTTTGAGTCTCATAGGATAAGTGACCTTGGTTAGAATCATCATCCTGCGTCACGTGCTCTGAAAAGCAGAAGTGAGGGACTTATAACTAAGAGAGTTTATGTTCAAGTTGGTGTAAGTCATTTTGGTCATGTCAAGTAGCTCTATCCTTGAGTGATCTTTCACAGCCAACATGGAATTGAAAGCAAGTAGTTATTTTTCAGTTATATTTTTTAGTTATTAATACTCCCACATATTCATATTTTCCAGGTAGCAACTCAAAAGTCAAATATATAATTTCTAAGCAGCCCTGGGGTTTGTTATTGGATAGTCACATATCTATTCTTGAAAACGAATGCACTAGAAAGTCTCTTTGCTACTTTTAAAAGTTTAAAATAAAGACTTATGACCAGGAAAGCAAAAGGAAAAGAAAGAAAAAAACGTAACACACTAAAGAAGATATTGTGAAGAATAACTATGAAAAACAACTTCTTCTATGAAGAATATCCACTGTCTTTATTCCCTGAAGCCAAAGCTAGAATTTAGGAATGGCAGATTCTCTGCAAAGCTAAGCAAAATGCTATCGCTCCGTGCACATGCACCATCTTCCAGGTAGAGGTACTGTGCAGAAGAGCATGCATTCTCCTTCCAAATCCACTCGCCAGCCCTGCTGGCACAGTTTTCCGGTCTGGAGAGGGAATGTTCTCTATGGATTTCAGTAATGGGTTTGTGCAAGCAGAGTCCTAAATTGTGGGAGGGAGAAAGAGATGGGGGGTAGAGACAGGTCAGGGTATTTATCACCATGACTTCTTCATTGCAGTGTCGCAGTAGTCAGCCTGTGACTGAGGACAGTCACATCCCCAAACCCTAGCCCCGGCTGCCATCTGTCACGTCCTATCCTCACACTCAATCTTCTTTGGAGGTACCACTTTCCTTCAGTAGAAGCCCTAGCTCAGAAGCAACAAAGCCTACATGGAAGAATCACACCAGCCTGTGTGACCAGGAAGCGTGGAAGGAATCGGGTATCAGGCATCAAAGATCTAAAAATCAGATCATTATAAATGAGTGGGTGTACAGATTGGGGACCCAAAATCCATCTGCAGGTGAAGCGACATCCCCATACAGAGGGTCATGGGAGGAGATGAGCCAGTCAGGATACAGTGCAGCAATGAAGAAATATGCAACTTTCCTCTAGTTCTTAAATGCTTCCTCCCTCCCACTCTCATGATCCGAATTCTACCTTATAAATCAGGATGTACAGTGGTACAGAGAGTAACTGGAAACATGGAGAATCCAGGACAGATGATCCCTTTAGGATCAGTGGTGAGAGTGGTCATACTGGGAGGATGGAGGGAAGGTGGGGTACAAAGGGGAAACCGATTATAAGGATCTACATATAACTTCTTCCCTGGTGTACAGACAACAGGGAAGTGGGCAAAGGGAGACATTGGACAGTGTAAGACATGACAAAATAATAATTTATAAATTATTAAGATTTCATGATGGAGGGGGGAACGGAGAGGGGTGGAAAAGGGAGGAGCTAACACCAAGGGCTTAAGTAGAAAGAAAATGCTCTGAGAGTGATGATGGCAGCAAATGTACAAATGTACTTTGCATATAATGGATATATGTATGGATTGTGGTGAGTTGTATAAGCCCCTAATAAAGTGATTAAATAAAAAGAAGCCCCAGATCTTGTGGTTCACATGCAGAAGTCAATACCTTCTATATTGTCAGATATGTGTGTGCAATTTTTAAAAAAGAAATTTTCCTAACAATGTTTGAAATAAATATTATATTATATGCATATGTATTATATATGTGCAAATACATGTGCAGATATGTATTATATAAGGGATTTAAATCCTATGACTTATATTATTACTAATCAAAGGCTAAAACATACATGCAAATGAGGGTGTTGATATATGCAAAATACTCAAATAAATATATCAATATGCATATCTTATATGCATAACATTGAAAAAAATATTTTAAAATTGGATGGAAAATTCCCTTTTGGTAAATTCCATTTTTTCATAGGGATTTTAATAACCTTCACAAGGTTATTAAATTTCTGTGTATATGTCCATATTTTTTTTTCCTTAAACTTTTTACAACCTACAGTCCATAGACAGGGAATTGTCAGAGGTTCAATCAAGGTTCAGAATAGAATGTGGAATATGGGATATCATTACTGATATCCAATGGATCTTGGGTCAAAGTAGAGAATAACAGAAAGATGTTTATTTATGTATCATTGTCTATGCCAAGGCCTTCAACTGAATGAGTCATAACAAACTATGGATAGTTTAGGCAAGACTAAGAATCCCAGAATGCCTAATTGTGCTTAAAAGGAATTGGAACATGGATAATGAGACATTTGGGAGAAGAGAACAATGGAATACTGTGTGGTCTATACTCAGGAAAGTTTGCTTCAGGTCCTAGCCCCTCACCATATTTATTCAACATGTGTGCTGAGCAAATAATCAAAATATCTGGATTATATGAAGAAGAATGCATCATCCATGTTGGAGGAAAGCTTATTAGTAACATGCAGTATGCAAATAGCATAATTGTGCTTGCTGAAAATGAGGAGGACTTGAAGCACTTTCTGAAGACTATCAAGGATTGTAGTCTTCAATGTGGATTAGGACTCAATGTAAAGAAAATCAAAATCCTCACAACTGGATCAATAGGTTACATTATGATAAATGAAATAAAGATGGAAATTGTAGGAATATTTTTCTTGCTTGGATCCACAATCGATGCTCATGAAAGCAATAGTCAAAAGATGAGTTTCATAAGAACTCTTTAGAATATTGAAAAACCAAGGTTGTTATTTTCAGGACTAAGGTGCACCTGAACCAAGCCATAATACTTTCTATAGCCTCAAATGTATATGAAAATTGGACATTGACTATGGAACACTGAAGAAGAATCAATGCATTTGAATTTGAGGGCTAGAGAAAAATGTTGAAAATATTTTGGACTGCTAAAAGGACAAAACAGTCTGTCTTGGAAGAAGAGCAGCCAGAATGTTTCCGCGAGACAAAAATGGTGAGAATTCGACTCAAATATTTGAATGTCTTGTCAGTAGTATTGTCAAGATATCACGTTTGGTAAAACGGAGTGAAAGAGGAAAAGAGGAAGGCCTGCAAAGAGATGATTGACAATGGTTGCTACAGTGGGCTCAGACACAGGAGTAGGCGCGAAGATGAAGCAGAATTGTGCAGGGTTGTGTTTTGATGCTCATTGTGATGTTGTGGGTAAGAATGGACTCGATGACACCTAACAGCAGCAACAACCAAGGCGAGGAAGGTGTTTCTACCCTCCCCTCAGTGACTCAGAGTACATGGATTGCGTGACATTCCTCGACCCAATCATATTAGGAACAGCTGTCTTCATTCAATTCATGAAAGTTGCTTTCTTTAGGTACCCTTAAGTTAGTTCTGACTCACATGGACCAAAATATGAACACCAGGAAAAAACCCTGCCAGGATCTCATACACTTTCCTGTGTTCTGGTCTGATGATTGCAGCTACTGTGTCAACCAATTGCTAGCTGCCCCTCTACTTCAGCAATCATTATCTCTTTCTCCAGGGACTGGTATTCATAATAACATGTCCAAAGCGCATGAGTGAATATCTCACCATTCTTCCTTTCAAGGAGCATGTGGAAGGTTTTCCAAGACAACCTTCTTTGTCTGGGGGGAAAGTGCAAGGTTCTTTCAATATTCTTCAGCAATAACGTAATTCAAATGTGTTGATTCTCCTTCAGTTTTCCATATTCATTTCTCAGCTTTTGAAAACAAAGCAAGTGAGAATGATGTGATTCGTGTCAGGAACAAATGTTCTCCAAATGATACCTTTGCTTTACTAATACCTCAAAGCCATCTTTTGCTGCTGTCCAATTCAGTACATTCTTTGATTTCTCAACTGATGCTCTCACAAACCTTGATTGTAGATCCAAGTAAGAAGAAATCGTTGACCTCTTAAATCCTCTATCTACTTAGAATGATGTTATTTATTGGTCCAGTTGGACTTTTTAAAATGTCGGGATATGATCCATACAAAAGCCTGTAGCCTATCTTGATCTTGATCCATTCTAATCATTTTCCTCAAGCAAGGTTGTATTATCTGATATATCGCAAACTGTTTATGATTCTTCTTCCAAACCTGATACTGTGTTTTTCTTCCTATAACCCAAGGCATCACATTATTTGCTCAGCACACCAAATGAATAAGTACAGTAAAAAAAATACAAAGCAGACACATACTTTCCCTCATACTAAACCATACAGTATTCCATCTTAAGTGTCCACAACTGCCTCTTGTTTTATTTACGGTTTCACATGAGACTAAGTCTTCTGGAATTTATCTTCTTTCCGATGTTGTTCATAATTTTTATAATCCAAACAAATGTCTTTGCATAGTCAATTAAACACAGACAAGTATATTTTTGGTATTCTATGCTTTAAGCCTGGCTCCATCTAATGTAAGCTATCATATCCACAGGAGCAAAATTAATGTGTTCAAGCTCAATAATTGTGGGAAAAGCATAGGACTGAGAACTATTTTGTTCTATTGTACTGAGGATTACTGAAAGCTGGCACCTAATCATGATAATGATGACCAATACCACCCCCACAAGCACACGCGTGCACACTCACACCGAGTCTTGGTCATACAGAGGTTAAAATATATTTAGCTGCCAAGCAAAAGACCAGTGGTTTGACCTCACTGTCCACTTCTTGGAACTAAGATGTATTACTGTGATTTCATACTTATTCAGTCTTGCAAACTTTCTGGGACAGTTCTACTCCAGTCTATCAAGTCGCTATGAGTCAGAGTCAATTTAGTGGCAATAAGCATACATAAGGGATTGTGTGACATTAAGGGTTATGTAACAAAAGATATGTGAACTTTCTCATAACATGCATAAACCTGGGTAAACCCGGGCTGAGTGAAATTAGCCATTAACAAAAGAGTAAATATTGCATGACTAATCGTATCATGGTTAAGTGTTAGGCTGTGGTCCATATGGTTGGCAGATCAAACCCACAGCAACTCCACAAGTGGAACACTGGAATTTTTATTCCCATCCAGGCAGAGTCTCAGAAACCCACCGGAGTCACTATAAATCGGCAATGACTCTATGGCAGTGAGTTTTGATTTTGGAATATTATAAAAAGCCAAGAAAGTTTTCACATAGAAAGAAACATTCATTAGAGTTTATCAGAGGTAGTGGGGGAAGGGAGGCTCACTATAATCTTGGAGGACATACACATTAACTTGGAAATAGGGGTAGCACATATAATAAGCAGGAGGTCAGAAACCTTGAGAGGAGCATGGGGTTCGTAGTTGCAGATCCTGGCCCAGGGGTCTCAGAGGAATCAACATGGGGGATGGGGTAGACACAGGAAGGCATGGGCAGGTGCCAGATATAAGTCAAAGTTATGGGTGTTTTTCTCACTCTTTAGGGACTGTTTCCACGAATTGGAGATTGACTTTATTTCAAGAAACAGAGCTGTGAGAAGAAACCAGGTGACAACTCAAATTGGAGCTGATGCTGAATGGAACTGTAAGCAGAGGGCACTTGTGCTTGTGACTGAGACGGGGCGGCTTCAGCATTTGATAGGATCCTACTTTCTGTTTTTGCTTACCTCAGGGTGCTTAGCTTTCATTATGAAGCACTTTGTGGCACTCATTGGTCTCTGATCAACTGTATCTTAAGGGCACACATTTCTTCTCATCGGTCCCCACCTTTAAGAAGTTAGACCACCATTCGACAATTATTATACTTCTTATTGGATATTTACTGTGTATTTTATACATTTCCCTTATGCTCATAATTCTCTCATGTCTTGTGGAAATTTGGGGCAGCACAAACCTGAAATATTTGAATGAAAGTGCGTTACCCTCCTAGTTCCTTAGCACTTTTTCTTTTCACTTTTTATATTTGTTTACTGGCAGAACAAAGACAAGGGGATTAAAGTATTCTATTTAATGTATAAAGTTTTGTGAAAATAAGAAGTAAACACTACAAGCACAGTTCTATCAAAGTTTGTACATATGCACAGAAAAAGCATTGGTAAGGACATTATGAATGTGCTATTGCACAGGTAAACATTTTTTTTTCAGGTGAACATTTAAAAAGAGTAAAGGAACTAAACTTGCGATTTCCATATTGGGCAGCTGTCCAACCACCCACCTTTGAGAAGACCTTGATGGCAAGTGCCATTTTAACAGCCAGTTCTCTGCGTTCAGCAAAAAATTAGGTATTGATTCTGCCAAACTGGTGTGAGCCATTGGATCCCAGCACTGCCTCACCTCTCTTTGCACCTCTCTGCAGTCCACGCCTCTCAACATGATCTGATTTAAATGTTTCCATCTTTATGCAATCGTCCTTTACTTAGTCTCTGGGATAACATTTCTTTATGGCAAAACCCGGAGGTGGTTTGTGCTTCACCCATCACTAATACTTTCATACCAGGCTGGACCCCTTGTCAGGACAGGGTCTCAGGTTGGACAGGGTGGAAAGAGTATAAGTGGCTAAAGGAAGAGAAAAAGGAATGGAGGAAGCATTGAAGGATGGCAAGAGGGGGGGGGATGAACGAAAGATCGCTCAGACACAGCAAAAATGCAGTATCCTTCTTTATTTTGTTCTTCTATGTCCCATCTGCCATTCATTTAAACGTGTCAGCGCTCTCTCTCTCTTTCTCCCCTGTAGTATCACTTTCTGTCTTTTGTCCACTGCCAGGTAAGTTAGGAATGAAATGCCTTCTCTCTTGACTGTGCCAAAGCTTCCGTGAGATAAAATAAATCTGGAGCAGCTGCTGACACTCAATGAGGCATTCTCCCATGGCTGTGCGACGGCAACCCCCACAGAGCTTCTATTCTTGGCTGTAACTCAGCCCCCTCCACACACAACGACCTGCAGTGGAGAAACCTGTCAGGTCTTTTGGGGTCACTTTTTCCCTAGGTGATGTCAAGGTATCCATGGAAATGCCTTCATCAATGTGGAGTTTGTAAAAGGAAGGGGGCCAAAGAATGATGTGAAGATTGTTTGTAAAATTAAACAAATCTGGGTCAAACTGAAAATTTCAAAAGCTGTAGCTTCCCCCTCCTGAATGGTTCAGCCCCTCAGCAGCGCTCTCTGAAGGTCACTAATGATGTATACATTTAAGGGAATGACTTTTTATCGCAGTGTGCAGCTATTCATTTTGTTGACAAAACATGTCACCCTCTCCGATAAGGGATAGACCCTGACATAGTTACTCTATTTCTTTGTGGAGAACCAGTGTGAGTTGATGGGTTTTAAAGACCTAGGATCTCAGTATTCGTGACCATGACCTTGTTTGGAAATAAACAAATATTGAGGATAGTGTCATTTAGATTAACTTGAGGTAATACTCAATAAGGTGGGACTTAATTCATTCTGAGTTATGTCCTTATTTAAAAAAGAAAATAAAAAATGCAGCCCACAATCCATTCTGTTGGGTTGACTGCAATTCCGAGGAACTTTATAGGGCGGAGTGTAAGTAACTCTCTCCGCGGGGCTTTGAAGGTTGTGTATATTGCTAGACGTGGACTATCACATCTTTCTACCACAGAGCGGCTGCTGGGTTCCCAGTGCCCTATTTTTGTTAGCAGCTATTCTCTTCAAATATGTACCCTCGGATCTTTTGCCCTTATCTCAAAAGGGAAGACTCCTAGACAGACATTGTCACAGAGGGAAATCGTGATGATGGCGGCTGAGATTGGAATGTTTCTATAAGCTAGGGATCACCAAGATTCCCCAGTTGTGTTTTGAACTGAAAAGAAGCAAGGTCCAATCTCTCACAAAGTTTATAGAGGAAGCGTGGCCTAGTCAATATTTGCACTGGGAGGCGATACAACTCTGCTGTGATAAGCCACTCTGGCTGTCATACTTGGAGAACTAACACACAGGGCCTGCGAATAACAATCTGGATGCAAATTCTAGTTCTGGTAAAAGCTCTGCCCCCAGTGAAAAGGTTGCTGAACATTTCTCAAACTCCGTTTCTCATTTTCAAAATGTGAATACTAAAATGGATCCAAGTAATAATAAGAAAATGAAGCTATTCTGAAGATTGAACTGTAACTGCCTCAGTGGCACGCAGAAAACAGAAGCAGCACATACTGTGGCAGTTGCGGAGCAACTATGCTGTTTGCCTTAGAAGTTGTAAGGTCACATAATAAGTCAAGTAAAGGTACCACATTCAAGGTGCACATACAAACCTTTTCACTTCTTTTCTTGAAAGAATCTTAAGTTTAACTATAAATAATATTCTTGGCCACAAATGAAAGGAAGGCAAATTTACTCATTGTTGAAGTTACATTTTTTTACTTCAGCATACCCCCAATTCCAAAATGGCTCAAAGGTTTAAAGCAGCCGTGCGCAACGTCGATCGCGATTGACCAGTCAATGGCAAATGTACTGTGGGTACATCGCATGGCATGAAAAAAATAGACAAGCCTATCATCAATCCCGTCACTTAATTGATATACAGCACAGCCAATCAGATGCCATCTTAAGTGTGGAATGCATATGCAAACAACTGTGCTAAGTGCAGCAAAACGGACAAGCTAAGTTATTGCCAATTTTTAGACCTTGGTATATTTTCTCTTAAATGTAAGAAAGGGCATTAAAATGAGCAGGGGAACTGGACTAAAAGTAAGAAAACAAAAATAAATCACTTTCATACAGAATGGGAGATTTTGACACTACAAGCCGGCATCCAGCTGAAGTCCAGAGCACATGAGCAGTTCTAGAACTTACTCACAGAGGGGAAAGAACCCAAATATGAGAAAATGCGCTACCTCCTTGACTGTATTATTCATCTCTACTTATTTATGTGAGACAGCCTTTTCCTACATAAAGGTCATTAAATCCAAATACTGTTCCAACGTGACTAATGATCATTCATTTGAATGTGTGCTTGAAGCTGGCTATAAGCAGCTACTGTCTGGCCGTGCATCTCTGACTCATTCCATTCAGTGCAAGTCATCAGAGTAAACTTCGGTAATGTCAAAAATGTACATAGCTAATTGTGTTGTGTTGTGCAATATGGACTCAAGCAGTTATGCAAGGCACATAAACATACTTTTTACATATAAAGAATGCTCATTGCATTTGAGAGCAAATGCAATAAATAAATAAATAAATAAATAAATAAATATGTATGTTTTGCATTTTTATAGTTGGTGGGTCATTTTGACTTGATCATTTTATTAGTTGCTCACATACTGAAAAAGTGTGAGCAATCCTGCTTTAGGGCTCTATT
Source organism: Nesogale talazaci (assembly GCA_004026705.1). Classification (NCBI taxonomy): domain Eukaryota; kingdom Metazoa; phylum Chordata; class Mammalia; order Afrosoricida; family Tenrecidae; genus Nesogale; species Nesogale talazaci. Next base: position 23,834 of record PVJH01023405.1, on the reverse strand, counting down.
GTGGTATTAAGTTTATTCAGCATGCATACCCTTGCATTTCTGTAACTCATGTCCTTTGTTAGCTTCAGGCCCAGCATCTCAGACCCAAGAGCTCTTGAGTGTGAATTCACAATCATTCATTGATGAAGACAGGCATTTTCCTTATTTGCTTTATGGAATGGTACATCAAGTTCCACCTTTTATTGAACCCCATAATCATTCCACCACTTCTTTGCATAATCAATTGAGCAACTTGCTCTGAGTTACTGCACCCAGTGGCATCGCCTTGGAAGGTTCTCTCAGGTCACAGTGAATTTTTGTAAAAATAGTTTCGCTTGAATGCTGTTTTTTGTGGTGGTAAATTAAAAAGAACAGCATGTAGCTGTGAAATTTTGTTTCCTGCTCTGAAAAACATGCTACCTCAAACTGGTATAATGTTGAACACAGCTTACAAGGACAGTGCTATGGGGGGAAAACCCCTGAAGTGTACAAGTGTTTTTCTCATGTCAAATAGTTGAAATGTCAATTAATGACAAACCTCATTCTGGATGACGGTCAGCTTCCTTACCTGACAAAAATGTCCATTTGTAGAGCACTCAGATTTCATTCCACCAGGTCAGACTGTTAAGCAAGCTTTCTATTTTGAGGTTCTGAGAAGATTGCATAGCAGTGTGCCACCAAAAGGAGCTATTTTGTGGCAGACAGGGAATGGGTTTTACCACCAAACATTGCACTTCTCATGTAGCCAATTCAATGTGCCAGTTTGGGCAAGTAGTCCTCTCTTGCCTGATTCACCTTCCTCACCTGACCTTGCTCCAGGCGAAATATTTTGTTTTCACAAATGAAGAGGAACATGAAAGGACAGTGATTTGATACATAGAAGTGTTGAAGAACAAGAGAGGGAGGGTGCTGCTAGCCATCTAAACAAATGAGCTTCAAAAATGTTTCCAAGAAAGGAATCACAAATTTGACAAATATGTTGTGTAATGGATAGTACTTTGAAGGTGATAAATATATCACTTTCCAGAAATTCTGGGTCCTCACCTCCAATATCATGACCCCAGCTCTACCTTATAAATCTGGATAGACCAGAGTATCTACACCAGTGCAGACAAGAACTTTGGACACATGGAATCCAAACAGATACCCGCCCCCAGGAACAGAAATTGAAGAAATTTTACCAAGAGGAGAGAGTGAGGGGATAAAGGGGAACCAATCGCAATGACCATTGCGTAAACCCTTTACCCCAAAGCAGGGAAACAAGAGAAACATGGATGAAGAAAGATAATTATCTTGTAAGATAAGAAAATAGTATTACTTTATAATTTATCAAGAATTCCCAAGGATGGATGAGTGGGGGAAGAAGGGAAAAAGGTAGGAGCTAATCCCAAGGGCTCAAACAGAAAGAACATGTCTGGAAAATGATGATGATAACATACGTAAAAAGGTGCTTGATACAATTGATGTATGGATTGTTATAAGAGCTGTAAGAGGACAAATTAAAATAACTTTTAAATTCTGGTTTTTGGGGGGCTACCCCCTTGAATATACTGTATGTTTATCTCTAGAGCTCCTTTACACACATTTCCTCAACTGGTCCTGAATCTTGGGGAGCAGGTTAGGCTGCCATAATTGTGCCTTATTCTGCTGGTAAGTTCACCAAGGATCCACCCATGGGCTTGTGCACTTGCCAGCTTCCACAACTCTGCATCTCTCTCCAAACCATTCTTCCCCTGGCATCCTATGGCTTCAGTCCTTCATCGAGGTGGTAGAGCCCAGATTTCAGGATCCCAGCATCAGTCTCTCCTTTCCTCATCCCTGATGGTGCTGCTAGAATAGATGACATCTAAGTATCCTAATTCTAATCCAATGACAGACTAACCAAGTTCAAACCATTCTGATTTGAGGTCTTCCTCACTCCTGCCTTGTGCCCACCCAGCTTGAGGGGCTTTGGTTGGCTACCAATGGACATTCTTTCCAGAAGTACCTTGCTATTTGACATTTTAAGACACTGCCTGCTTCTTTATTGCATCCATTTGTTTCAGTTGCCATCATTTGCCCGCTGAATTATAATTCAGGGATTTGAGTGTGTTTGTGTGAGGCCTGTGGACAGCACCTTTCTTTTCATGTATCATGTTCCAGCTTCCCAATTCTATTACTTACTTTTGTCCTCTCAAGAGTAGGTCTATTCCCAAATCCTAGTTGACTGCTGAAGAGGCTGCTGTTGCAATGGTCTTAAAATCTGAAAACTTTATCACTTTCATTTCCATTCTGTCTCCTGTCCTCAATATCAATTGATTGATATGGTTTCTATTTACCTACTTGCATTTCTTATCATATATTGGAAACTGATCAATTTATTTGCCAACATTTGCCACGGGAGACCAGAGAAAGAAAATTTCTGGAAGACTCATTATAAGGAGGGAGTCTGCTGAGAGGGTGAACTTTGATCTGACCTAGGTCTCCAACGGACTTTTGAGAGTCCAGACCCCTCGACCCAGAAGCTAGCTCTCCCCTGGCAGGAGGACTGGCTCTGCCGGCTCTCTGCACTGTAAATCTCCTCGATCTCATGTGCATGTGGATGCCCTCTTTGATAATTGGTAGTTTGAATTTTGCTGCGCAATCAGCCTTTCCTCCCTTCAGTCAATTAGCTCCTGAAAATGCACTGGCTGCCTCTCAGGCGCTATAATTATCACTTAGTGTCAAGAAATTGAAAAGTGGAAAGAAGCAAATCCTAACTGTATGACTTGAGGGTGGATGCCATCCTCTGAGGAAAACATCCATGAGCCTAATTCTTCATATTTCTGCTCCTTATTTTGGGGGAAGCAAATGAATCTACACATCTAGAATCCTACGATTTACAACCTACATGTACTTCCCTGGTCCTGGGACTATCTGAGTCTCACTCATCTAATATAAATGACTCAAGTGAAGGAGCAAAAATAGTGACGGTAAATCATATAATCACTTTGACTGCTGAACGAATAAAAGTTAAGCCACAATAGATCTACAACAGCATCATCTCTTTATTTGAGAAATACCATTAGTTGGCACAATAGGGCACTAATTCGCAACGTATCAATTTACAATTGTGGCCCTCAGGGATCTCCGGGCAATGCCTTTTAGGATTCACATCGTGGTGAGATGGGATTCAGTCTCTATGAACTAGCTAATTTGCTTTTGTCAATGGAATCTTTCCAAGGAGCTGCATGTAAATTAGCATGCGCTCATGCACAGACGTTGGACATAGGTGTACAGTGTGTTTGCCTTATGCAACCTGTGTTTTGGTGAACTATTATCCTTCGACTGTTCTGCAGATCAAGTGAGTTTCTATCAGTATTACCAAAGGCAAGTTAAACGCTTAGCTAACATTAGTTCCTCTCCTTTCTCAATCCCCATTCTACTCACTGGTGGTAGAGATGGAGGGGGTGATGGATGCCATTACCATGTGGCAATTGCTGCCGTTGCTTGACGCCAAGTTTGCTCAGACTCCTGGCAACCTCATGTGCCAAGCAGCTAAAAATGGCCTGTTTTCGTAGGCTTGACCTCACTGCTGCAGGGCCTGTGGATTTGGAGTGACTTTTAAACCAACAGATGCATCTTTAAGCACTACACTTTTCCTGGACACCCTCTGGAGTTTTGAGTGGCTAATTTTAGAAGGGGTGCAACCAGACTGTTCTCCCTAGTCTTTCTTCATCTGGAAGTGCTGCTGAAACCTGCCCACCCATATGTTACGTAGCGATGACATGTCTTCTAGCATCATAGCAGAAAAGTAAGCTATCACAGTAGGACACATTGACAGATAGGTGGTGGTACGAAGTGGTAAGTGTGTTCACAATCATGATGACATATTTAATCAAAAAATAGTCTACACCTGGTTTTAAGTCCCAAGTCCCATGCCTCCTCTTAAGCTCTGTGGCAGCTGTCAAAGATAAGGAAGGGGAACATGACTTCTCGGCTCTAAAGATATCCTTGGGTATTTGGGGGTGAAATGAGGGTTTGGATGGGGTTCTTGACAAGTACTTCACCCACGAGTAAGCATTGCTACTGTACTTAGGACAAAGGAGAAATGATCAAAGAAGACTAATTAAAATGGATTATGACCCCACTCCCCATCTGTGCTTGCTACATTGGCTGTCACGTGGCTAGATGACAAGGCTGGGGACAGAACGGCTGCCACCTGTCTAACAATTCAAAGCAGGAGCAGAAAGTGCTCCGAGGGCAAGTCGACTCATGACTAATTGCAACCTTACAGTGCTGAGCACCAGTCAGTGTCCGAGTGTGTCTGATCCGGAGGCCACCAAAAATTGCTGGGGACCTGGCATCCGTCAATATAAGTAGGCCTTTCTAGTTGGCAGACAGATAACGATGAGATTAAAGACTGTAGCTCATTCTGGGTTCAAGACACACTCTAGCTCATCCTGTTTTTTTATTATATTTTTTCCCATTTCCGCTCCCAAAGCATAACTGAGACATAGCATTCTCCTCTATCAAATAGGAAAAATGAAAACAGAATGTGAAAGAATGCCTCATCTGTTGCCCCACAAGATCAGTTGCGGACTTGTAAAAGAAAACTTCTCACTCAGGTTTCTAAAAAAAAGAACCCTTTTTCTCCTCATACCTGGTCCTCCTGTGATCTCTGTAAGCAGCAGCTGAGAGTCCATTTCACACTTACCTCAGGGACCTACCCCCAACTTGGAGATCATTACAAACTCACCCTTCTAGTCACTCCATCCTCCATGAATGCTCCTCTCTTTCTCCCCACAGGTCCTTGACACAGCTTCACCATAAAGGTCTCAGTTCGAGTCAATATTTCTAGCTGCCACCTCTCCACTCCCATCCTCTCCACCCCTTGGCCAAGCCAGGGGGCTAATCATAATCTGCAAGTCCCAAGGGGATAGATTCCTGTCCAAACCTGTCAGTCTCTCCCCGGCATTAATTGCAGCGACAGTTAGTCTTTAGGTTACACATAACTAGTAAATTGACAGCTCAGATTTTCTATGTAAAATTGACCTCATTTGAAGCATTGAAGCAGCTCCTTCTAACTGATCTCTATGAGATCCACCTGATGGTAGGGGACAGTGCTTTGAGCTGCTAAGTGCAAGGTCAGAAGTTGGAAACTACCAGCTGTTCTCTGGGAAAAAGATGAGGCTATCTACTCCTGTAATAAGTTACAGGCTTGGGAACCCGCAGGGCAGTTCTACCTTGTACTATAGGATCAGTGTGTGTCAGAATCAGCTCTATGGCAGTGAGCTGAGTGACTCAATTTGCTCTCCTATCACAAATATACTGACTCTGAATCTACATTTAAGCAAGATACTCAGGGGATTCCTTGAAAACAGCTTTATTGAGATACCATTCATAAACCATGATGCACCCATTTAAAATGTACATGTCAATGATTTTGTTTTTAGTGTATCTATAGGGTTTTTCTGCCACCACCAAATTTTTAGGAAAACCTTTGCCCACTAGGTTTCCTGGTGCTCTATCTGTAGCCTAGGAGACCTCTCTGTCCTTGATGCCCAGGTACACAGAAATATCACTTCGTGGTCTTGTTGAAAGCAGGGTGGGCAGTATATCTGGAATGGAAACACAGATTCTCAGCACAATGCTGAACTGAATGAACTTGGTCCAAGCCCTTGAATGATCCAAAATATACCCAAGAAAAGTCTGAATCACAACCCCCTTCACTCACTTCATGTTCTGCTTGTAAGTCATTGAAAATGCTTAGAGTCCTTTCTGACCTTGAATGTCAATACCATCTTGGTGGTTCCTTCTCATAGCAATACTACATAAAGTTTCTGAGACTGCGAATCATTACAGGAGTAGATGACTTTTTTTCCCACATGGTACATTTGAACAGCCAGCATTATGGTTACCAGTAAAGCAAGGCTACGTATGAGTCACACAATGCACCTGCTTTTCTGATTGCGATCAAATCAATTCCAACTCATGAGAACGCTATGATACTTACATGTTGTGTCACCTTGGCCCAGATTCTCCCTGATTTGGCAGTAAGCTCTCCCCAAGGTCATGTCTCCTTGGGGAAGTGACTCATATCTATAAAATGGGTGCTGTGGAGAACTGGTTCCTTTTCCCCTCCTTCATTATTTTCTGCTGGTGAGGATCCTGCACCTGGGACATCTCTTGGGACATGTACCTGCAACGTAATCTTGCTGGTCGTGGAAGCTACTCTTAGCCTGCCATAACTCTAATCTGCAGACTCCTCCTGGACTTCACTGGCCAATGAGCTCCCAACTTCCCAGGCCCAGGCAGTCCCCAGAGTCAGAACAAGCCTCCAGCATATCATGTGACAACCAAACTGAACTTAACGGCTTCTGCAACTGCATGGACCATTCTTCAGGCTATAAACTTCTCTTCTAATACATATATACATACATATTATACACATGTACACATACGTACACAATGTACACATGTGTGTACATGTGTATACATACATATGTATACACATGTACATATACATATGTGTACATACATATATACATTCATGTGTATGCATATATATGTGGGGTGTCACTAATTTTGCATCTATTGAAAATCCAGTTTGACACTTTCACCTTAATGCATACAACATAGGACAAAATAGAACTGCCCCTATGAATTTCTGAGTATAAATATTTATGGGAGTAGAAAGTCTCATATTTCTCTCTCATATCAGCTAATTGTTTTGAACTTCTGAACTTGAGGTTAGTGGTCTAATGCATAATCCATAACTACACAAATTAGATTTAAAGATACACTTAGGGAGGGATCTGCCTATATTAATATATGCTAACCAATTACTCACTGTGCTACAAGTACTAACTGGGTCTGTTTTTGCTGAAATAAAGTAAAAGGCACTTTCCCTGATCTCTCTAATGTGACTAATATTTTAATGGGTTAGATAGATTAGTGCTAATTTGAATTGGTAAAACAGACAAATGTTAACATGATAGAATAGCAGCAATTTCAAACAGCCCAATTTATGTGAGTTCTATTCTATAAGCTTTAAACCAAAGTCATTTGTAGTGTGTAGGACAAGTGCTAGGATAAAAGGGGGTATATTAAGTGGGTACAGAAGAGGGGGGGAGGTAATGCTGACCAGAGCAAGAGACTAGGAATATGTTCCAGCAGAAAGGACACTTGCCACATAATGGTGGTGGTGGTGGTGGTGGTGGTAGTGAATACTCTAAACCTGCAATCCAAAACATACCGAAAAAATAAAAACAAAAACAAGGCTTTGGGACATATCTAATGAAGAGTGGCATAATCCAAACATACAGAAAAGAAGACTGGCATACTGTGGGTCCATCTTTGGGGAAACAAATGTTACTCCAAATTATCTGATCTCCAATGGACAGATAGCAAAGGTGTTACATATAAGTACAGTTACTCTCCTCTCCTTTGACTTTTTAATGTAAGTGTTCTCACATTGGCATATACTCTCTCTTTCTCTTTCTCATACACTATCACCAACTTTTGCATCTTGTTCATCTCAGCCATACCATACATCAAGAAGAACAGAGGACCACATGCAAGATAAAAGATGTAAATAACAAATAAAGTGGAGTCACTGGGAAAAGAAACATAAAGGGGAAGAGTATTTCTCATCATCATTGCAGCCTGGCATTCCTGGTTGGTGAAAAATGACTGTTTGGCTACTAACTAAAATATTTGATGATCGAGTGCATTCAGATATTCCGCAGACGAAAGACTGGCAATGCACCGCTAAAAGGAATCCACCAGTAAGAACACTATGGCACATAGTTCTCCTCCAACACACGTGGTTCGGCTTGAGTCAGAGTGTACTCAATGCACCTGTTTAATCAGAAACTAGCAAGCATTCACAGCTTACTACAGCTGAGACCAAACTATGGAGTTCACAAATATGATTTATAAGATAGCATTACAATATTTTTAGTAACTATCTAACCTAGCTGTTATTTCCCTTATATACAGTAAACAAGCTACAGAGATGCTAAGTGTTAGGCAATTTGCTTTAATTCACTCAGAAAACAATTGACATTTTCTCCTCTCCCAAGCTGTCATCCATAAACACTCTAAGGTGTACATGCTTGCAAGATCCAGCATACAGAATTCAGGTTTGAGAAGTTCCACTGAGGTCCCTTGGGCTAGTAGAGAAAGTATAAATGTGTGGGGTGAAAAGAACCCCCCCCCAAATAAAGACAAAAATGACCTCTCCTTTCTTTTCCAACAGAGGCAGCTTCATCAGAAGTACAAATAGACTTGAGGGCAGGGGCTTTAGGTTTTGGCATTAATGATATTTTCCAAAGTGACATGAGATTCCCAGGCATACATGAGTGTCAGGAACTGTGGATAATACGTCTGTTGTTCTCAATCAGGTGAGATTCCTTTGGGTGAGTTCCAGTGGATGTTGGATGAGGGGTTATGATTGTGGGAGAAGAGATAAGGGACAGGAGAAGGTTGTTCTGGCATTTTTTTAAGGACTCAAATTGGGTTCCTTTGAAAGTTTTTTTGAGTTTGCTAATGAAAAGAAGTCTGAAAGGGCAAGATTGGGGCTGGAGAGTGCGGTGAGATGAGAGTCCCCCACACAATTCTCATAGGACAGACCTCACCACCCTGTCTCTACAAATTAACAAGTGTAGGGTCACGATGGACAAAGACAGCAGTCACCTTAATTCAACTAGTCTTTTTCTCAGCAACTTAGTTTTTAATTTGCCTAAAATTTTTCTAATAAACTTCCATGCTCTTCTCTTTCCCTTTGAGAAGATTGATTAAGATTAGTTCTTGGTAATCTCCTCTAAGAAAACAGTGACCCTATCCTTTGTGGTTCAGTGTTAATGCCATTAGGCTGATGTCTACCACAAGGTAAGCAGTTCAAAACCAACATCCACTCCTTGGGAGACAGCTGAACTTTTTTCTCTTGTAAAGAGTTACAACTGTGGAGACCCACAGGGTCAGTTCTATCCTGTCCCATAGGGTCACGATAACTTGGAATTGAAATAATAGCTGTGAGGGCTGTTTTTTTTGTTTTGTTATTTTGGCCATAACCTTCTTTGCTAACCTACCTGCCTTGAACTTAACTGACCTGGTAGAGCCTCTCAGAAACCACTATTTTGATTGATTGGGCTTTTTTAATATCTGAAGGTACTCTAAAAAGATTAGGGAAAGGTGCTACTGATAGAATTTGTCTACAGCCCATCTATTAATCATAAAGACAAATTTTAAATGTATTGACTAGAATCAAACTATATATGTACAAATGGGTGTTTGTAGAAATACATTTTGAAATAGCCTTGTATCATTTACCACTCAGTGATGCCAAATTACATTATGAAGGTTATGTTGCAATCCTTTCCTCCATTTTATCATAGCCTATTTTATTTATTTATTTTTGGATGTAAACAATTTAACCCTAAATGCAATGCCTGCCTGTCAATTTTAACTCACAGTGACCCTACAGAGCGCAGTGGAACTACCCCGAGGATTCTCAAGGCTGTCAATGTTCACTTGAACTTTTACTTTTTTTTGCCAAAAGAGCAGCTGGTGGGTTTAAGCTTATGACTTAGTTAGCAACTGAACTCATAAGAAATTATATAGTCGGGACTCCTTTTGACATACAGATGTCTTTTGTTAAGTACTCGACCACACTTCTATAGCTAATTTCTTTCTTTTTTTCTTTCTTTCATTTTTTTGTGATGAGCATTCCCCTTCGTGGGATTAAAGGATTAATTGCATGTGCTTTTGGCATCTTTTATAGGCTCGCTTTGTACATTTAAATGTTTAATCCATCTACAATTTGTCTTCTGAATGCTGTGAGACACAGCAAATGTTGCTTCTTCTGAAGAATTGTGTAATCAATTTCAAGCAATTGATTCCCTTCTAATCGCCTTAATGCACACACACACAGGAGGGTAAATCAAAAATATTGCTGCTAGAATTCTAGTTCATCCATGCATAGATTTACACCAAATAATATGTGTTTAAATAGTTCTTTGTGATACATGACTGCTGCAAACAGGTTACTTCAGTCATACACCTACCAATGAGAATGCCTTCAACAAAAGGTCCAATCCAAAGAGTGGCTCATGAGAGGATTTCCTGGGTGGAGATTCAAGGCAGAGACGTTAACCCAGAAGGTTCTTTTACCTCTTTGGGGGAATCTCAAGCCATAATTTTTATAGAGTGTCTCAAAAGACAAAGGGTATTCACAGAAAAATACTAGGGAAACACTTTAGCAAATTCAAAATCACATAAGTGAAGAAAAGTCAAGAAAGTTATACCAAGAAACCTTTTCCCCATCATGGCAATGTACTTGCTCATATTTTGATGGTAGCAGGGCTGTCTTATGAGAATTTCATAGGAAACTCTACGCTAGGAACACTACAGCCCTGGTATTGCCCTTCAGAATTCTTTTTATTCCTATAACCCAATGGACATTGAAAAGATGCTTATTTGAGTCCTTCAAAACACTACTGTTTTGACATGGAATAGCTAGAAGAGTACAGGATTATTTGAGTCAGTGTTCTCTTGCACAGTTGGGAAGTTCACACTGTTTCATATTGACTCTATTAGACAAAGAGAACTGATCCTTTGACTTTTTGAGGCTGGAATGCTTTACCAGAGCAGAAAGCATTCTCCTGTGAAACAGCTGCTTGCTGATGGTTTTGAATTGCATGTGAGAAGCCCAGCTTGCAGTTAGAAGCCCAACTATACCATCAGGGACTCTGAGAAAGTCTCACAGAGATGGCTAAGCAACCTTCAGAAGGATATAGGTCTAATGGGAGCTGCATCAAAACCATAACTTCATAGTTTAATGTTTTTGTTTATAAAGGTTTCATAATTTTATGACAATATTCCTTTACTTATTCTTGTGTGTGTTCCTCTCTCCATACTTATTCAGTGTGTGTGGTAAGCAAATAATTAGAAAAACTGAAGTACATGAAGAAGAAAAAGCATCAGGCTAAGAAAGCTTACCCCAATCTGTGCAACACAGAGGACACAACTTTGCTAGCAGAAAGTGAGGAGGACTTGAAGCAGTTGCTGATGAAGCTCCAGGGTTGCAGCCTTCAGTGGGGATAACAGTTCAGTATAATAGAAAGATCAAGATCCTCACAGTTGGAGCAATAGGTAACAACATGATAAATGGAGAAAAGGCCGAAGTTGTCAAAGATTTTTCCTTGATTGGATCCTCAATCAATACTCAGAGAAGCAGTATTTAAGAGATGAAAGTACACATTGCATTAGGTGAACCTGCTACATAAGACCTCTTTAGTGTACTGAATGTTCCCTTGATGACAGAAGTGGACTTGACCAAAGCTTTATGTCTTTGTTCCCATTGCCTCACATGATGTGAAAGTTGGACATTGACTAAGGAATTCTGAATTAAGATCAGTGTATTTGAATAGTGGTGCCGGAGAAAATACTGAAAGTGCCATGGACTGCAAAAAAGAACAAACTGATCTGTTTTGGAAGAAGTAAGTATGGAGACGGATACAATGCTTGGTAAAGTAGACGGGCTGTGAAAATGAGGCAAACCCTTAAGGAGGTGGATTGACACTGGGCCTGCAACAATTGGCTCAAGCACAGGGACAAGTGTGAGGCTGGTGTAGCACCAGCCGATGCTTCATTCTGTTGTGCAAAAAGTCACTGTGAGTTGGAACTGATTTGGGGGCACCTAAAAACTCTGTATGTGTGTGTGTGTGTGTGTGTGTGTGTGTGTGTGTAAAACAAACAAAAAAAACAGGACTTTGTATATTGGCTCCTTGATTTATTTTTTATATTAGTCTGCTATTGTTTTATTAAATTAACTTTATGAATATTGCATAGTACCTACTATCATCTTTCCTTTTTTCCCTATTTTTCCCTATTTCCCTATTCCCAAATGTTTATTTTCATCACAATCAGATTTAAAAAGATGAAACCTAAATTATTCAAATCTTAGAGTTAGATAAGAGGGCTGAAGGATACCTTCACTTTTTATATATTATTAATGAAATGCAACTTCCTGTCCCCACTCCCCTGAAAATCTGGAAGCGCTATCATCTTGGGGGGTGTTCAACTCCTAAAACTCCATAAGCAAAGTCTGCTCGTATCTCCTGGGTGGACTACTGGCAAGGGTATATCAGTTAGAACCAGCACTGTACCTAGCAGGGATCTAAAGAGAATAGAAATCACTGATATTGGTTAAATACTTACCTGCGGGCAAGGATCAGGCACTGCTCTGAGCTCAGAGAGGCAACATTTTGTAAGGATTAAAAGAAGCTAGTTTGGCTGAGGAGAGTCCTAGGTGCCAATGTCAATTCTACTAATAGCTAATTGTGAATACGTATTGAAGATGGATAGTGACATGTACCTGTAACATTTCAATGGTGATTTAGCATACTGTGAATAAGGACCAATTAGGCAAATTGCCACCAGGAGCCTAGTCCTGGTGTCAACCACCAGATTTAGTAACCTCATTTAATTTAACCCCCCTAAAATGTTTTGAATTTGTCATTTTCTCTCCAATAAATAAATGAGAATCATAGAAATTAAGTAGCTTTGTGAAATTTGTGAAACTGCTTAATGTATAGCCAAGCTCAAATTGGACTAACCCAATCCATCATGTCGTGCTTTTAAACTCAATATTGTATGGGTTGGCTCTGTTTCATGGTACAGAAATCAAGTGTCAGAGATTTTATACATTGATTTTAGAGCCCACAGGCTACTGATATTCCAGAAAACTTTGTGAGACGCTTCATTTTGATGTCCTTTGGTTGGCAATTTAGACCCTTAAATGGATTCAATGATTATAAGACACAAACCTAGGGGATGATCAACAATGCTTTGTCAGTGAGGTCACCAATCGATTACCTGTGTTTGTCCAACCACTTTAATTCTGATCTTTAATATGTGACTCCATGGGTTATGTTGGCATATCCCAAGGAAGTGTTAAAAGAGATCTCTGAAAATAAGTAGAAAATATGAATATTGTGGGGAAAAAAAGCTCAGACACAGTGCTTACCATTTGGTCAAGTTTTTGAGCACTGGTCTAGTTATATAGGGTACAATTAAATAAATAATTCTAGTTTTATTATTATTTGTTTTGTTTTGCTTTGGGCATCACTGCCTTCTGGTGGTTGGAGTAGGAGGCCCAGCCTTTGGTCCTATGGAGCTGCTGCTGGAATTGAACCTCCATCCTAGTGGGCCACAGTTCCGCGCACGACCACTACGCCACCGGGGCTCAGCCTCCAGTTTTATTTTAACGGTATTGATAACAATAGTAACTATTGTGATAAAAATAAAATACTTAAATATATTTAGAATTTTAATATTGTGAGCACTTTATGTGCTTGAAGAATTTCAAATTTTCTAATCATTTTATTGGGAGCTGTGGCAGTCATGTGCTATGTTAATTTTATGATTGAAATGTAGGGGTGGAGTCTAGCCTGTTAATCTGGAGATAGCCATTGAGTAGCCAATGAGGCCTCTATGTGGGCATGGCTTTCTCCTGAAACTTCTGGGAAATCTTGCCATAGTTCTCTGGTGAAGATGTGAAGCTATCTTCCCCAGTTGTTGGGAGTTAGTCTGAGAGATGATTAATCACGGACAAGACAAGATGGCAGCGTCCAAGAAGCTGGAGGAGCCGGCGGAGAGACCACATGGCTTTGCCTTGATGGAGCTAGACCTCTGAAGCTGGGGTGGCCACATGGAGACCTCTACCAGCCATGAGTTGCTTTTGCTGTTGATGAACCCTGAGCCCTGGAATCAAGGAGTCATGTGAAGACCCCTGCCAGTGCTGGGATTCTGCATCCACTGACCTGGGACTTTGTGAGTCAGAAGGAGACGTTATAGACTGATTTCAGGCATATGGGTTAATATCAGACTTATGACTTTGAACTGGACTAGGCTCAATGTCCTGTTCCTCTTGTATATAAATCTTTTCCTTATATCTATATGCATGTCTATGAAATTTGTTCCTCTGGTCTACCTGGACTAACACAGGAGCTCTTATAGATATTATAACAGTCCATAATTCAATTAGATCAAGCATAATTGTACAACAGCTACCACCGTCAATTTCAGAACATTTTCTTTCTTGTTGAACTTTTTTTTAATAGCAACTTTCTTGTTGAGCTCCCCTTTATCTGCTCCCACCCTATCCCTAGTAACCCATATATATATACACACATATAAACATATATATATATATTACTCCATCCAATGTATATGTTCACCTGCAATTCTGTTGTTTGTTCCCTGCCAGCAGAGTTATACAGCCATGATTGCCATCAGAGCCCACTTTTTCTACATCCCCTACTCTCTTCCCATACCTTCAGGGAATCATACTCTCCTTACTATTTCAGAAATGTTGTCTATCTTGACTTTCATGCTTTGAATAATCTCGATTATAAAAATGAACATATGCAGGTCTAACAAGATTAATGAGGTTAAACAAAAACCATAAGAGTAATAGGAGAACAGTAATAGAGTAATAGAGGACAGTAACCTGTTTCATAGTGCTGTACCACACCCTGGGTTTTATCATCCCTTCTTTATGTTCCTTCTGTGAGGGAGTGTCCAATTATCTTACAGGTGAGTTTGGGGTCTCAAATTGTTCACGTTATTCAATTTGATTGCTTGTTTTTGAACTTCTGATACTTAATCCTTTTAACATCTCATGATTCCACAAGTTGGTGTGTTTCTTTCATGTAGGTTTCCTTGCTTCCCTGCTAGATGGCTGTGTGTTTATCTTTAAGATTTAAGACCTACCTTATTCAGTGATCATGTTGGGAAGATGAGGATCATATAGTGCCACATTAGTAGAACAAACTGTACTTGTACTGAGGTAAGAATTAAGGAGAAGTCCAAAATCCATCTGCTTCCTTATTGGATGTATATATATATATATGTGCATAGACAAATACACCTATCATTATATATTTACACATACATATATCTAATTTATATATACATACTTATATAATTTTAATTTTCTTCTTCTTTCCTCATTTTCCTTTTTCTTCCATTCTGACCCACTATCATATTTACTCATCATTTCCTTTTTGGTATTTCTTCTCAGATATATTTCAAATAACCAAACATGACCAGGAACGATACACCCTCCTCACCATCAATTTTAGAACCCTTGATTTTCCCCTGTCCTTGTTGTTACTGGCTCACCACTTCCTGCCTCCTCCCCTACTATTCACCCCCTATCCTTCACCAACCGCCCTTTACCACACTGCATTTATCATCAATGTTTCCTTAAGGTTGCTTCTCCTGGCTATTTTATATAGCTAGGCATGAAAATAAAAGAAAAGCAAGGAAAGAAGGAAGGAAGGAAGACCATACAAATTGTTCCAAGTGTAACTGTTATCCTGACCCACAGTGTAGATGAGTATCTCTCTGTTAAATGCATATTATAATCCATCATTCCAATCCACTTTTCTTTCAGGGTTCCATATCCTGGTACCTACTTACCTAACAACACTCTTACCCTTTTAGTCCTCAGCCTTCATGACAGAAAGGCACACCTCTTGCATGTCCCCATTTTTATGTGCATGATAACAACAAATAATCATCATCTAAGAGACACTAAAACTCTTTTCATTTTGCATATGAAAGAACTGGGACTCAGAGAAGTTCACTAACATCACAAAGAGTAGTACATGGCTGTGGACCAAACGTCTGTGCTCCTCTATGAGAGTATAAAGTTGTTCCTTGGGCATCCCAAAGCTAGGGAATACATTTTCTAGACTGCACCTAGTTGGAGTCATGTAATTGGCTTCTGTCCAGTGAAATGTGAGCAAAAAGGATTAACATCTTTTCCAAACCTAACCCATGAAATAAACCTCCCTTCAATCTTGCACACTTTCTCTTCTTTGTTTGAATCAATATTGGTACACAAGGAGACTTGGAAGCCATATGTATAGTAAATGTGGTAGAAGCAAAGGACGGACATAACCAGGTTCCTAATTCAGTATATTAAATTAACTAATGCAATCCTTATTAGTAGGAGGGGGCTAGTATTTCAGCTCTGACTGACAAAAATGATGTATGGAAAGGCAACTTATCACAATCCCTTTCCCTCCACCCCCCAACTTTATGAAAATGAACAAAACAAATAAATAAGAACAATGTTATCTTACTTTTCAATGGATGGATAAGATGGTTTGGTTTCCCCTACACAAGGTAAAGAAAGAGGATTCTGACATGGATATTACAGAGAGAGAGAGAGAGAGAGAGAGAGAGAGAGAGAGAGAGAGAGAAACAGAAAAGGAATTTTAACTTGAAAGGCAAAATACAATCCACAGGTAATGAAAGCCACAAGGGAACATTTAGCTGAGGAAAATAAAATAAATTGTGTTCAAAACTGACATGTCAAACCATATAGAAGAGTTCTGCAAATGAAGATGTGATATGCAAGGCACAGACTGGCTGATTCAGCAGATGCAGTGAATGCATAATCTGTCATGTTCTGGTGGGACAGCCTGACTTCATCGCTGTAAACAGAATTATGTCTAATGGCCCAAAGCTAACACCATGAACAGTGAAACATGCGATTATTAGTTTATATAACATGGCCAAGAATACTAATTATTCCTGTGGCTGAGCTATAAATAGGGTTTTTATACATGAGCAAGGACAACGCTGGCTTAGGAAACACTAGCTCTGGGGAACGCCACAGGTCTAATGGGCAAAAAGAAAGGTACTGACCTTGTTGCTGAACAGAGAAGCTATGAGCCTTGACTAACCACTGTGACTTTTCCAAGGGCCAACATTTCTTGTTTTGAGTTGCCAAACACAAAGAACTTTTAAAATGCTTTTTATTTTCAATTTTTTTTTTTGCTCCTAGGAGTCTACAAAAACAATCCTGCAGGTATGTCTTAGCTTACATTTGAACACAAGGTCACGGTGTATAATTCAAGTTCCCCTTGTCTCTTGGGGTTGATTTCAAATGTTCGATGCACATATTGCTGAGGCACAAAAGAGCTGAGCAGCCCACTTGAGAAATCGCATATGCAGGATCTGGAAATAAAGTTGACAAGCAGAGGCACACGAGGAAGGCTGATATGCATCACCTGTTGAGATGATTCAGTTGCTGTTATTGATGTTATTTATTCTTGCTGCTATTCCTCAGAGAAGTTAAGCAAACTATTTGTTGAGACAAATGCAAGGAAAGATTGGCTGCTTTATTTTATGAAGTGGGAAACAAACACTGTAATTCCCCCTGCTATCTCTCTTGGGTTTGGCTAAATTGTTTGCATTTATCAGATAAACTTTCTAATGTTAATATTTACCTACATGAATTCACTCTACTTTCCACATTCAGAGGTGACTCTTTATTTCTATGTCTGACAGTCAAATAAATTGCACTTGGGACCCTTTATAAAATCATGCCTGTCCTAAATCAGCCAAAAAACAAACAACAGTTATAGGCGCAGACTCTGGAGCAGGCAATGTGGGTTCAATGCCACAGTTCCACTGTTTCTGTCTTGGCTTCCAGGAGCCTTGTGGCAATACTGGGTTATACACAAGACTAGCAGTTCGTATCTACCAGGTCCTCCTCAGGAGAAAGAGGAGGTGTTCTGCTTCCAGGAAGATTTACAGCTTTGAACCAGGAAGTGGGAAATTCTACTTTGTCTAACAGGGGTTCTAGGAGTTAAAATTCACTAAATAAATAGCAGTTGGTTTTGCAGGTTTTTTGTTGGTTTGAAGGGTATTACTTTTTCATCTATAAAATGAGAATAATAATTCCATCCTCTAGAGTTTGTTTATTTTTGAGAATTAGACAAGATGAATTGTCCACATTTAGAAAAATGTCTGGCTTATAGCAAATAGTGAATCACTGCTTGGTCTTTTTCTTTTGGGGGGGGATCACTGCCCTCTGGTGGGAGTAGGAGGCCCAGCCTTGCTCCTGAAGAGCTGCTGCTGGATTTGAACTGTGAAGCCAGTGGGCTGCAGTCCTGCACACAACCACTATGCCCCACTGTTTATTCTTATAGTATTACTTTTCTGCTCTTCCAAGAGTATACTATTACTTTTCTGCTCATTGGGAGCTGTGCAGTTAACATTTCAATAAGGCCATAAAATATGAAGAAATACCTTTGAAACATAATTAATTTATTTGAATGCTGGAGCAAGTCAACAAATGAGCACAGAGAAGAAGAGGGAATTGCTATGGAAACCATAACTTTTATACATGGTAGGGACACCAAATGGATAGTAAATCATAAGGCCTTCATTGTAAATTGATCACTGTTGAACCATGATTTGCCAATAAAAATATAATGAAATGAAATTCTTGAAAATTTATTTTTTTACCAAATTAATTCCACATCAGTTATTTATTTGTGCATACAAAAAAGCAGTATTAACAAAAATATTTTCAATCTGCCTAAGCAGAAGACATATCAACCCCATCTGTCAGCCTGTCATACTGTGGTGACTTGTGCTTTGGAAGCTATGCTACTAATATTCATATACTAGCAGGGTAAACCATGATAAACAGACTTCAGTAGAACTTCTGGATTAAGAGAGACTACAAAGAAAAACCTGGATATGAACTTCCAAAATATGTCGCTATTGTATGCTTATAAGTCAATTCAGACCCAATTGCAACCCTGCGTGTACAAAGGATGGCTCCCCAAAGGGGCTTCAAGGCTGTGACTGTTCAAAGGAAGATGCTCAGATCTTCCCTACAAGATTCCTATGGATAGACTCAAACCATCAACCTTTTGCCGCTGAGCCGATTAATGATTAATACTGTCCAAACACTACTGGGTCCCTGCCACTCTGCCTAATTTATCAGTGCCATCACCCCTTTGCCCACAGCCCTTGGCATAAAAAGGCTACTTTAAAAATGCTAAGTGAATAAATGAATAAGTATGCCAGGGAATACACATATACACACAGTCACACACACACACACACACACACACATCTAAACTTATAAAATTACCCTTGTGCGGAAGAAATTCTTGATGTCTTCTGGGGTAGCATTGGACAGATAACAAAAAGGTGGGTGTTTTAAATCCACAAATTGCCCAAAGGGAGAAAGATGAAGCTATATATTCCCTTAAAGATTTGCTTTGGACACCCTATACAGGACGGCTATGAGTCAGAATCCATTAGATGCCAGTGGGTTTTTTCATATTTGTGTGTACATGTGTACATAGGGCTTGAGGTCTGAGGGACTGGTCCCAATCCCAACTATGTGGACTGCCACCCATCCCCCCACAATAGTCTATTTCAGAGGACAGCACTGAAGCTACAGCTCAGGGAGAGGGACACGTTTAATCAGAGCCCACAGTTGCAAATAAAGGGTGCGGAAGAGAGAGTGGAACACATCTTCACCTACCAAACATGGAAGACAATATCCCTGCTCTGAGCATTTAATGCACAGAGAGGACAATATGGCTGGCCCAACTATGAGACATAAATAATATCCTTCACTGACCCATGGTGACAACAGTTGGGAATTGCACCTGATCAGACCCCACAGGAGACAACAGTTGGGAATTGCACCTGATCAGACCCCACCACACCGAGGTAAAACACGAAGGGCATGCAACAGAACATCACAGGGAACAGAACAAGGGAGTTCCGAGGGAACAACAAAAATAGACTTTGTGGCTATGGCTTGACACCCTATCAGACTTGACCAGAAAACACTCCTAAAGATCAACAAACAGACATTCAGCTAATTATAGGCTTTTTTTTTTTCTTTTCTGTCACTGGAGTCTTGTTGTTCTTTTGTTTCTTTTGTTGTTTTGTTCTGCCCTGTCTTGTTTCTGTGCATATTATGATCTCTGCATGTCTACATGTCTATATAGATAAGAATGGTGAGATAAACAATCTGGAGGAGAAAACAACAGGACCTACACTTTTGGGAGGACACAGGAGAGGGGTGGAGGCAGAGGAAAGAAAGTGAATGCCAAACCCAAGATAAGGAACAACAGTGATACAAAATTGGTGGTGAGGAGGATGTTCCTACACCCTGGTAGGGATTGATCAAGGGCAATGTAATGGAGAGAAATTACTGAACCCCAAATGAAGGTTGAGCATGATAGTGGGACAAGAGGAAAGTAAACAGGAATATAAGAAAGAGCTAGGAGGCAAAGAGAATTTATAGAGGTCTAAAGACAGGCATGTACATATGTAAAATATATTTATATATAATGATGGGGGAAATAGATATATGTGCATATATTTATAGGTTTAGTATTAAGGTAGCAGATGGACAATGGTCTTCACTCAAGTACTCCCTCAATGCAAGAACACTTTGTTCTATTAAACTGGCATTCCATGATACTCACCTTCCCTACACAATTACTGAAGTCAAAATTGATGCATACATGAATGTGGTGAAGAAGGCTGATGGTGCTCAGAAGCATCAAAGCCCACATGAAAGAAACACACCAGACTGTGCAATCATGATGTGCCAAAGTGATCAGGCATCAAAGAACAGAAAATCGTATCATTGGTATGAGAAGGAGTGCAGAGTCGGGAACCAAAGTCCATTTGTAGGCAACTGGACATCCCTTTACAGATGGGTTGGGGGGAGGAGACAATTCAGTCTGGGAGCAGTGTAGCAATGATGAAACATACAACTTTCCTCTATTTTTTGAATGCTCCCTCCCCTGCACTGTCATGACCCCCAAATTCTACCTTAAAAAATTTGACTCAACCAGAGAATATATACTGGTACAGATAGATACCAGAAACACATGGAATCCAGGACAGATGAACCCCTCAGGACCAGTGATAGGAGTGCTGATACTACGAAGGTGGAGGGAAGGTGGGGTACAAAGGGGGTAAGATCACAGGGATCTACATAAAATTCCCTCCCTATGGGAAGGACAACAGAAAAGTGGATGAAGGGAGACATCGGCAGTGTAAGACATGACAAAGTAATAATTTATAAATTATCAAGGATTCTTGATGGGAGTGTGGGAAGGAAGCAGCAAAATGAGGAGTTTATACTAATGACTCAGGTGGAAAGAAAATGTTTTGAGAATGATGGCAACAAATGTACAAATGTACTTGACATAATAGATGTATGTATGGATTGTGATAAGATTTGGATGAGACCCTAATAAAATGATTTTTAAAAATTTATAGTAAATGAGATCAAGAATGATAATAATTGTTTCATAGCTGTTTTGAAGCCCTGTCAACCACACACACAAACAAATACATTGCTGTAAAAAATTAGTATTACACACTTAAGAAAGTGCTTCATGTGATGAAGGTATGGTTTAAAAAATTTATTACATGCACATAACTTAGGAAAATGGCAGTATATGAGTATGCAGATGTTTATATATGCATACACACATTTATTTTTTGTTTACGTAAGCATATCATCTTAAAGTGCAGTCCATACATATTTTCTATTCTTTTGTTTCCTTCCTGAATATGTTCCCACTCTTTAGGGGGTTGTACATTATGGAGAATGGAGAATACTGTGAGAAAACAAGTTTTGTGAATTGTACAATTCACAAATTGTGTGACATACAATTGTGAATTGTGAATTGTGAATACAATTGTGTGACATCTGCATTAGTTCTGGTAGACTAGAGAAAAAATTCATAAGCATGCATATATATATGCATGTATATATATATATATGCATGTATATAAGGGAGAGGTTTATATACAAGAGAAATGGAATATTGAAAAAATGTCCCAACCCAGTCCTGTCCAAGTCCATAAGTCTGATATTAGCCAATATGCCCAATACCGATCTATAAAGTCTTCCTCCAACTCACGAGGCACCAGGACAATCACAGGCCAGTGGGTGCAGAGTCTTGTGTGTCCAGTGGCAATAGAAGCATCCCTGTGCTGGCAGGGGTCTCCCCATGGCACCTCATTTCCAAGGTTCAAGGTCCATAAGCAGTATTGTGTGGTGTAGAAGCAACTCAGTGCTGGCAGGAGTCTCCACATGGCTTCTCTGGCCCCAGATGCCTGGTCCCATCAGGATAAGGCCACGTATCTTCTTCTCCAGCTCCTCCAGTCTCCAGGACTCAGGGTCTATATCATGCTGCCGTGTTGTCTTGTTGGTATACTGTCTCCAAGAGACTAAGTCAAGTCTCTCTCCTCCAATTGGGAAATACTGTGAGACTTCCCAGAATTCTCAGGAGAAAGCCAAGCCCACATAGAGGTCTCATTGACTATCTCCCCAGCCTACACTCCCAGAGCTGAAAATGACACAGATCAGTGACTGCCACAACATCTTTATTTTATTTTATTTTGGGGGGTCATCACTGTCCTCTGGTGGTCATGGGAACAACATCTTATTCTAGGAAAATCATCACTTGTAAAGCACAAAATGTGTATGTGCTCATCATTATTCTTGAATGTCTCTCATACAAGATTATGCTCATCATGGCTGTAGATACCCCCAAAACTGACTGAAATCCCTCTACAGCTCATATTTTTTGAGAAATAGCTTTCTTACTGAAATTTGGGAAACCTATACTGCTATTTTGGGTGGAAAAAATGCTGTTAGAAACATCCTCTACCAATGCAACCTCAAACATGGTCCACCAAAACCTAACCATGGTCATTCAGTTGGTTTGTAATGAACCCCTGTGTTGGAATATAACTCCCCATCAGGTTTTCTTGCTTCAACCTGTGTGGAAATATATTTTCGTTCCTTCTTCTCCGGTGCTGATTGGCATAGTACTACCACCAGCCTTTAGATTAGCAGTTGATTGCCACCTGTCTGTGATTCCAGAAGCCTTAACGATATGACAGAATTGCTTATACAGTACAGATGTCTACAAACTAACTCTGTACTAGGTGGGATAGTGTAGACCCTTCATGTTCATGTTGCAGAAGTTCTTGGAGGTTTCCAGTTCTCCTTATGTGATCTACTATTAAGGAAAGCATGGTTGCTTCCCTAGTGCAGAGTTCTGAACATACAGATGAGGCTGTATGTTTCCATCAAAATGTATCATCTCAACTCTAAGGAACAGTTCAACTCTGTCTTTCAGGCTTGCTATAAGTTGGCTTTGGTTTGGGTTTTCAGTACCATTACTAGATGATTTTAAACTTCCTATAGCTTCTCAAGCAAGGATGTTCAGGATTTTGCTTGTGAGAACGATGCTTAAACCTATAATGATAGTTCAGTTAAAGCAGAATTATTAATAAAGAGCAACAGGAGCTGAGGGAAAAGGTGACTTTTATAAGCCTGGTTTGTGGAGGGTGTTTTCTCTGGAGTGATGACATTAAGCAGTGTCATGAACAAACAAATTGAAAATAGCCATCAGAAAAAATATTTGGATAACTGGCAAAAAGATAAGCAAAGCAAATACTTAATCTCTAGAATGAGAGCATTGTTTTGAACTGTTAGAATTTGAACAACCTCAAGTGTTAGATTGCTGGTGGCTGAGAATGTCTACTGGGGATAGGTAGGTTGAGACCAAGAAATGAAGTAGCTAGAGAGAGAGAGAGAGAGAGAGAGAGAGAGAGAGAGAGAGAGAAAAGAAGAAGAAGAAGAGAAACTCAAACAAGAAAAATAACAATTATGAAAGTCCAGATATGATAGCATTGTACTAAAATGGGGAATAGAAGATAGGTCCTGGATATATATTCTAATCAATAAGCCTTGATAGAAAAAAAAATTATCCCCACATATTTAGTTGGGGAAATCATTTAGAAATCCCAACACTTTTCAAACCACAGAAAACAACAGCAAATATGTATTTAATGAGAAAAACGATCACATCTTAGACACAGTGGGACATCTAGAAAGGTGTGCCTGTTATTCCAGTTCCTAAAATTACTAGACAGATCAATGATAGAGATGAGAATCCAACAACCTGGTATTAAATTAAGCTGGAAGCTACATCTTTTTGTTTCAACTCACTTCCCTGGAA
>PVJH01023404.1:0-34767 GCA_004026705.1 Nesogale talazaci | reverse complement strand
GGGTTGGATGGGTTGGTCAGTTGGTAGGTTGGTTGGTTGGGTTGGGTTGGGTTGGTTGGTTTGATTGGTTGGGTTGGGTGGGTGGGTGGGTGGTTGATTGGTTTGGTGTGGTTTGGTTTGGTTTGTTGGGTTGGTTTGGTTAGTTGGTTTGGTTGGTTAGTTGGTTTGGGTTTGGTTGTATTTGGTTGGGTTGGGTTGGGTTGGATGGGTTGGTCAGTTGGTAGGTTGGTTGGTTGGGTTGGGTTGGGTTAGGTGGGTTGGTTTGATTAGTTGGGTTGGGTTGTTTCGTTTGGTTGGGTGGTTGGGTGGGTTGATTTGGTCGGGTGGGTGGATGGGTGGGTTGGTTTGTGTTTGGTTGTATTTGGTTGTGTTAGGTTGGGTTGGATGGGTTGGGTTGTTTGTTTTGCTGGTTTAGTTTGGTTCAGTCTGGTCTGAGCCATACCCACTCCCCCTGGGCTGATGATACAGGGGAGAGGATACTGAAGCGAGTGCCAGATGAGATCTCAGTGTGCACCCCCCACCAAGCCAGGGTGTCATTTCCACACCAGGGCTGCAGACACCGAGGTCTTGTGCCCCTCAAGTGGCACAGTTTGGGCATAAATCGGTCCCAGTTGTGACCTGGGCGGGGTCTGCTGATGTTAAGGGCCTCAAGGCCTGACACCCTTCTCAAGCTGGCTGATTTTCACTCCACTAAGACCAGGAGACACATCCTGCCCTTGCATCCCAAAGCTGTCTGGAATCCAGCCAGGAGACTGACCCCTCTCTGCTCTGGCATCAGGCTCTGAGCTAGGCTCCCCCTCACCCTCATTTCACCCCCACACACCCACTGCAGAGCGATTCTCCTGCCACAAACATGGGAATGCGTCTCAGCTTCTGCGAGGCTCTCGCTCCCAAAATAGCCACAAATTCCCACGGAGCCAGGATTTGCCAGGCAGGGGCGAGGAAGGACGGGACTGTGGACGTGCTTCTGCAAACAGCAGAGAGGCGTCGACTCCAGGGACAGCTGAAGAGCCCGTCCTCCATGTGGCTCCCAAGTGAGGGTCAGCCAGAGGGGAGGAGGGGGCAGACACTGCAGCCCAGCTCCCTGACTCTGCCCCTCCCTGCTCTGTCCCCTCCCCACCCCCACTTCTGCAAGGATTAGCGTGGGCCTCCTCCACTCACTCCCATCAGAGCTGCCTGAGCTCACAGTCAGGGGCCATGCCAGGCGGCAGTGTGACCTGCCACCATCACGTGCACACACACACGCACACACATATATGACCCAACAGGTGTGTGCATATGCACACGCATGAGCACACACATACATCGACACATGCCCACGTGCACAGTCAGCCTCATGGGTCACACGTGCATGCTGCACACACACTGGCAGAGCACTTAGTGGTGTGCAGGCAGTGGTGCTTCACTTTGGGGGACCCTGGTGGTCTTGGTCTCCCCGTCCATCTCACGGAGGCAGTGTCCCCGGGAGCAGGCCCTGCCAGATGGAAGGGGGCTCTGGATGGCACTCTTTGCCCTGCAGCCACCACAGCCCCCACCCGGCCCTAGGTGGGAAGAGGGGCCCCACTCCAGCACACCCTCTCCCGACCCAGAGCCAACCACCGCGTCACCTGCTCCCAGGACTGGTGAGTGTCCCTCTTGGAGATGGGTCTGTGCTCGGCGTGGCCCAGAACAGCCGCTCAGTGATGGTTAGAATCCAAGGTCACACATGATGGAGGAGTGGCTGGGGCAGGGGGCCATGATCAACACAAACAGCAGGGGGCATCGGGGTACAGGAGGATGTGTGGGTGCAGAGGACATGGGGGTGCAGGGAGTATGGGGGTATAGGAAGACATGAGGGTGCAGGGGTGTGGGGGTCCAGGGCAGAGGACACTGAGGAGCCTCCGGTCATGAGTTGGAAGTCATAAGGAAAGGCTCAGTCCACAGAGAGGGATCTGTCAGAAGGATCTGTTCCCCCAAACTTCCAAATACTCAGACCTGCACTCCACAGGACTGCTGGAGGCCTCGGGGGGTGGGGGGTGGGGTGGGGAGGTTTGGGAGAACATCAGGGGCTCTAACCAGCACCCTCCAGCAGCCTCAGGCAGGGTCCCTGAGCCCACGGCCCAGCACACTGGTGCAGAGGAGCGAGCCCCCACCCTCAGGGCAGGCAGCAGCAGCTGTGTGTGGACCACCACCCCTGGAGAGAGGGCCCCCACCCCAAAGCCCTCATTACCCCTCCTCCGGTGCCTGAGGCTGATCAGAAGGACAATTAGTCTCAGAATTACCTCGGAGGAGAGCGTTAAGAGAAAAATAAATTAAAAAGAAATCCATTGGCACTGTAATTGTGATACAGTGTATCATAGTCAATTGAATCGCAAATACATGCTGGTCTCTTGTCGATTGATTTCAGCGCATCAACAAGCAGGGTCTTTAGGGGGGGCTCAGTGAGAAGGAGAGCCGTGGTTCCCTGAAAGGAAACTCAAAGACGCTCCACCTAAAGCAGGCACGGGGCCTCTGGAAGCTTCCGGGCTGTTTGGGCAGAGGTCGCTCTCTGCCTGCAGAGCCCGCCTGCCACTCGCCACTCCATGTGGCCTCTGCCCCTGCATGCACTTCTCCCACATTCTGTCCACCCTGCAGCATGGCCTCTGTCCATGAGTGTGAACTCCCCCCACACTGACAGCTGCTGGAGGTCTCGCAGCCTGGCCCATCCATCCCCGGGCAAAGCACAAGCTGGGGGAAGGGTAACAGGGCCTTGGTAGAGGATGGATGGATGGATGGATGGATGGATGGATGGATGGATGGATGGATGGATGGATGGGATAGTTAGGCCAATAGGAACATGTGGGGTTAATCGGGTTGCAGTTTGACTGGAGGACAAAGAGGTAAATAGCAAGGCCCATGCCTTACTGTCTTGCTCTCTGGTGATGGCGACAGTGTGCGGCGGCTTCAGCTAGTTCTCTGCCTCAACCTGTGAGCTGCACTACCAGTGGGCCAGCCAACGCATTGAGTGTGATGCTAGAACTTGAGGTTCCTTCGAGACCTGCTTCACCACGCTGCTGGGGGTTGGATGGATGAATAGTGAATGGGTGGGTCAATGATTGGATGGGCGGTGGGTGGGTGATGGATGGATAAGTGTTTGGATGGATGATGAATGAGTGTATGAATGGATGATGAAACGATGGATGGGTGGGTAAATGATCGGACGGACCAATGATGGACCGGTGGGCAGATGTTCTCATACCCCCACTGTGCGGATGAGCAACAGAGGTTTGGGAGTGATGGGACCTGCACCCAGCCTGTGGGTGGATGTGGCCAGAGCTGCTTAGTTCTGGAGAGGGACAGGGGGACCAGGGACCGACCGAGAGTGGATGCTGACGGGTGGACATGGGCCGAGGCGAGGGAAGGAGGTGGGGCCCATTGAACAAACAGCTCCTTCTCCCACTATCATTTCCACCACCCCAAGCCCCTCAAAGCTCAGTCGTGCCATCCATTCTCAGTTCAGTCGTGCCACCCCACATCTGCCTGGGAAAGGGGGCAAAGTGAACCTTACAACCTCCCCAGCCTGGTCTCTGAGCCCCAGCTGGTCCCCGGCTGGCCTCCCAGATTCTACAGGGCTTACTGCTCCCTGATCCTGACCCTGGGTCAGATGGGTACTTGGTGGCTGGCCTCTGCTGCGACAGCTGGCATCACCTGCCCTCCCTGCCACTGCAGAGAGCAGGCTGAAGGTCACTCTGATACTGTCTCCAAAGGGGTTCAGAGAGGGGACGGCAGAAGCAGGTGCAGAGACACCAGCCTGTTCTGGTGGCCTCCTGCTGGCCCTCAGCTGCCTGAACTCCTCCCCTCATGCCTCTGCCCAGGAAATGCTGACCAGCCAGACAGCCAGGCGTCTGCAGGGATCTGTGCCTGGCCTGCAGAACCACTGACCCCACAGGGGGCACAGCCTGCCCATGGTCACGCAGATACTCCAGACCAGTGTACACCACCTGTCCCTCTCGGCAAGGGGCACACTGCCCATGCAGGAGCCCCTCCTCCCTAGTTCCCCGAGGGCACAGGAACCCTGGGGCAGGGGTCAGCTCGAACCTGCCCCTGTAGGGGGGACCCAGACCTCTCAGGCTGTTGCCCCACACACAGACTGAGGCCGCAGGCGGGGGTTGGGAAGAATGCTGCTACACTGGAGCTGACTTGGGTGTGGGTGGCCTGCATCCCTTGCCAGAGGGCCTGGCCTTGCCTGCAGCATGCCCTCCCCCTCCCCGGCTCCACCTGACCTTTCCCACCTTCCCCACCGGGCAGTGGGCTGGCTCGGTGCTACCCAGCTCACACCTGCAGCCTACGTGTGAAATCGCACCTCTGCTGCCCACCCACCTCACCCCTGGCCGCCTGAGCGGGGAGTTGGCAGCTCGGTCCCTGCACTGATGCCCTCCCTGACCACATGTCAGACTTGTACTGGGGGGCTGGTTCAGTTCCAGGTCTTCCTGAGCCTCGGACATGGGCGTGGGCTCCAGGGCACACTCAGACACCGGCACGGATGCCCCACAAACATGCCAAACCAGACACACGCACTCAGTCTTACACATACCACAGGCTCACCCAGGTGCTGCATGCACAGGAACACACAGGCTCACACACAGCCACAGCCACTCACAATCACATAGACCCCAACTCACATACACTGATGACTACACACACACACACACACACTGAAATCACACACGTGTGTGCATACACGGTATCACACAGGCTCTGACACTCATGCCCTCCCTCATACTCACCCTCCTACCCACACGACACTTTTCTGGGCTGTAGAAGCCTGTCTCCCAGGGTGGCCCCCCCCACTCCATCCCTTCTCCCACCTCGGCTGTAGCCAGGCCTCCCTCTCCTGGCCAGGGCCAGTGGCGTGACCTGTGCCCAGGCAGACACACAGAGACTGGTGAGACAGCTGCAATTTATTAGGGTCTGGCTTGAGGGGTGGCACAGAGGTGGTCCAGGCAGCAAGGAGGCAGGGCTAGGCAGGCACAAAGCTTCAGGTTCCTCCAATGACATATGACATCATCCACCTGAAAAACAGACACCTGCAGTCCACAACCCACTGGCCCCGGACTGGGCTCTGTAAGGCATTGGGGGCTGTGGCCAGCTGCTGTCCTGCAGGTTAGGGAGTGGGGGCTCAGGGAGGGCCAGTGCAAGTGGGCAGTAAAAAAGGTGAGGAGGCCCCCTGCACCTCAAAGTTCCTCATGCCCCCCACCCAGTGTGAGCGCAGAGCACAAGACAAGGATGACTCCACTCCAGCTCCATCCCCACTGGACCCCCACCTTGCTGCACCCCCGGCCCAGCCCACTAGGAGACTCCTGGCCCCACACTCAGCAAGGCCTGCCCCCCTTGGCCTGCTCTGAGGCCAGCCATTCATCCAGTTCTCGAGCAGTCCTGGGTGCTCCCAGCCCCTCCCAGCCCTGCCATGCAGGTGAACTCCTACACAGACTCTAAGACCCAGCCTGGATGCCCTTTCCCCAGAATTCCAAAGCCATCCTTCCCCAACACTTTCGGCCATGAGCCCATCCCCATGGGCCCTGGACCTCACAGGGACTGGGCCCCCTGGGCTCTGGAGGACCTAGCTGAACAGTGTGGACTGGGCTGCTTGGTGGGGGGCTCAGGACAGCATAGGAGCAGGGCAGGACTGCTGGGTGAGGAACAGGCGAGCACAGGGGTGGGGCGGGGTGGGGGGGGCTTCTGGGTCTGGGGGTTGTCTTCCCCACAGGCCAGATGGTCTCATCACAAGGAGGTATCAAGTTGCATAAAAATTAAAACAGGAAGACCCAGGAGACCCTGTGAAAGACCATGTAAAAGTTGTCATGGGGTGGGGGAGCAGACAGAGGCACAGGCATGCCTCTGGGTCACAAAGTCAGATGGGCACTTGTGGGATGGGGCGGCAGGGGAAGGAGACCTGGGGGTCCCAGAGGCTCCTGGCTGCAGCCCCTGTGGCCTGGCTGCCATTCCTCATTGTGTTCAGGGCCCACAAAAAGGGCAGGGATGCCCCCAGGCCACAGACGACGCCCAGTGAGGGCTGAGACTCGGCAGAAGGGGTCCTTGAGAGCAGACCTGGACCAGCAGACAGCAGGGCCTGGGGGTGTCACCAGGTGAAGGGCCCTGGGCAGAGGTGTCACAGAGTGGACCCTCCTGTCCTCACTCTGACCCGGCCAGCCTGTGCACACAGAACATGCCATCTGCTCAAGCCGGGGCCGGGCAGTGCTGGCAGCTGCATGTCCCCCCAGACCTGGTCTCCCCCTGACAGGGCCTGAGTCCCACCACATGGACCCTAGTGTGGAGCCACTCTGCCCGTCAGGAGGGACAGTCCCTGGAGAAGAGCATCAGGCCCAGTTGAGGATCCACGTGAGAGAGGCAGGGCCCATGAGATGCACTCACGCAGTGGCCACAGCAACGGGCCGGATGCACAGCCTCTGTGAGGCGGAGCGGGACCAGGAGTGTCCACTCTACTGTCCACGGTCTCACTGCACACTGTGCCTACTGGTGGCCACCTGGAAAAACTCACAACTACCAGGCAGGTGTTCAAGTGCCCACAATCACACTGACGCTGCCATGTCCAAGGGCTCCATGTCCTCATGGTGCGGAGACCACATCACAGAGTGGAGGAGACCCAGGCCTGCCAGGCCCCCAGGACTCCCATCTGGGATGGCCGATTCTCAGCTCACACCACCTCCTTCTGCAGTCCTCCAACCTGGGGTTCACAGGGCCTCTGTGCTGCCCAAAGACCTTCCGGACAGGCTGGGGCTCCACACTAGGGTCCATGTGGTGGGGCTCAGGCCTTGTCAGGGGGAGACCAGGTCTGGTGGGACATGCAGGCTGCCAGCACTGCCCGGCCCCGGCTTGAGCAGATGGCATGTTCTGTGTGCGCAGGCTGGCCGGGTCAGAGTGAGGACAGGAGGGGCCACTCTGTGACACCTCTGCCCAGGGCCCTTCACCTGGTGACTCCCCCAGGCCCTGCTGTCTGCTGGCCCAGTATCCCAGTCCCTGGGCTCAGGGGAGAAGCCCCCTCCCCGGCATGGCGCCAGGGTGGGCAGGGAGGGAGGGGGGAAGGGGGTTGCTTCGCCCACTGAGCCTCAGCCAGATGGCCCTTCAGAAGATGCTGGCTGCGGAGACCCTGCTATGACAGATGGCCGTTGGCCGGCGGGATGCAGAGAAGCTCAGGGGATGGTAGGGGCAAAGGGGGGCACAGCCGTCATGAGGAGCTGAACTTCAGGTGCCCGATGAGGCCCTGACCCCGCCCCCTTCAGCCCCCACCAGCCACATGGAGCCCCCAGGGGCTCACTCAGGGATGTGCTGCCCTGCTGACGGCAGGCTAGGGACTCAAGTCACCCGGATTCCTTGGAAGAAAGGCTGGCCGGCTACTGGACTATCAGCCTCAGGAGCCTGTGGACACAGTCGGGCTCTGACACAGAGCAGGGACCCTGAATGGTCACTGGCTCCAGCCGGCACAGGGCACCCCCCAACCACCCTTCTCTCTGGGGCCCCACCCACAGTGTTCATGCACTGACAACTAGGTGTTGTCCTCCAGGACGATGGTGTGAGCTGGGTCAGGGCTTTCTCACTGTCCACTGCTGGGGACTGGCCTGACATCCCCTCCTGGAGCTGGCTAGGAGAGGTGTCAGTGCATGGACAGCTGACCACATCCTTGGGGGAGGTGCCCACCCTCCAGTCACTGCCAGTGTCTTTCCCACCCACCATTTGGCCAAAAGCGGCTCGGGGCCGGAGGCCTGGCCACGGCCAGGACCGGCCACACGCTCACTGTCCCTGCACCGAGGCTGGGTGCCGCCTGCTTCCCACACTGCGTGACCTGGCGTGGACTCTGGGGCCTGGCTGCCCACACTCCCACCGGCCCTAGCGGGGACACTCTGTGAATAGCTTATTAGAAATTAATATTTAATTCTCTTCTGTGGATTTAGCCTAATTATTCAATTTATTATTGCAATTACTGAGAAGCGCCCAGAAGCAGCCTGCTTGCTCTGAGCAGGGGCGGGGGTGGGGTGCAGGCAGGGGGTGGCGGGGAGCTCTCCTTGTGTGGGAGATGAGGAGGAGGGGAGAGGAGAAGGGAGGGAGCCCCAGACCAGCCGCCCCGGGGACCCACAGCCCAGGAACAGCATGTGTGCGTCCCAGGTCACAAAGAAGGCCGGCCTGGTCCCCCGGTCTTGGGCTAGCCAAGACCCTGTGAGCCCCAGCCCCTCTGCCGCTGGGACTGGACCAGCCGCCACCACCCCCCGGCCGCCCCCCAGAGCTAGGTTCCAGCAGAGATGGCTGGACATGAGGGCCTAGCTCAGTTTGCACCTAGCTGCTGGCAGGAAGTGATGTCAGAGCCAGTGTGGTGGGCAGTGTGGCCAGCGGGCAGGATGGCCGGTGAGTCAGACGCCAAGAAACGCCAACTCAGTGCCCACGTGCCATCTCCTCACGGGGACTCAGGGGCCAGGGTAGAGGTGTGCTAAGACCCTGGGTGTGCTGAGGCTCTTCAGAGGAGCATGAAGTCCTGTCTCTCCTGACTCACCAGGCTGAGCAGCGTGGCCTGGTTAGAAGCAGGTGTCTGTGATGTGGTCAGGCTCACAGGGTCCCCCTGGAGCAGGCTGGTCCTGATGACCAGTCCTCAGACAAAGTCAAGGACCAGCGGCCATGCACCTGTGGAGTGGGAGGCCCAGGAACACCTGGAGCCCCCAGAGGGACTGGAGGCGGAGGGCCAGGGGCGTGGCCACAGCCTCCCCATGAATTTGACAGGGCACATTTCTGTTCTCAGCCACGTACCATTCAAGTTCCAGCGGCCCCCAGTCCCGCCTTTGTGTGAGAGGGAGCAGACTTTGCCTTCGTGACCCCTCCCCCGAGGTGAGGACCATACCCTGCTCTTGTCCTGCGTGGGAACGTCCCACAAACCCCGCGCTAACCACACAGCCTGCTCCCTCAGCCCACGGAGGGTAGGCACCGCACCCTGCCCCTAGAATGCTGCCCACGGCCCTCCTCAACTTCTCAGCATAAACGTGCTATGCCAGCCGCCTGCTCCATAACAGACCCTGCCAATGGTGCGTCACCGATGCACACACACTCACACACACCAGCTGACCTCGGTCATCAGGGAAGTCCTGTGTTCAGAGTCCAGATGCCAGAACCTCTTGGACAAGATAGTCTCACACCACCCGCCGAGGCCACCCCCCACAGCCACAAGCACACACAGCCCCCTGCCCCCACCCTGCCCACTGTTCGCACACTGCACACACCTACACCCACGTCTCACATCCCGTCACCGAGCCCTCTGTCCTCTGGGCACTGTCCCCAGGAC
Source organism: Nesogale talazaci (assembly GCA_004026705.1). NCBI lineage: Eukaryota > Metazoa > Chordata > Mammalia > Afrosoricida > Tenrecidae > Nesogale > Nesogale talazaci. The sequence continues at coordinate 25,466 of PVJH01023404.1, read as the reverse complement.
CCTGGAGCATAAGCTCAGAGAAGGCTGCACCATGACCTCCCATCAATCCGGTCCCATGGGGTCCCAGGCTGCAGAGGAGGTGGCTGTGGGTGAGCAGGGGTGGGAGGGCAGTCGGAGCCAGCAGGACTGCCCTGCTGAGCTCCCGCGGCCATGTGCCCACCTCTGAGAGCTGCAGGTGGGATTCTTCCAAGCTGGGAGGCAGCCAGATGTGGGGGCCCACTGCCACCATGGATCCACACCTAACAGATGAGAGGTGGCTAGGGGGGCCTCAGTGGGGAGAGGGCAGGGGTGCTGGACCCAGAGCAGCAGCATCCCTCCCCCCATCCAGGGTACTGTTCCTGTCCAGGGTTTGAGGAACAAGGGGTTGGCCACTGCCAGGCCCCCAGGCCAATGTCCCTGCAGCAGCTGCCCCTCCATGCCCTCCTCCTCCGTGCCCCACCAGGGCACCACAAGCTCCAAGGAAGCAGCCAGAACAAGGCCGGGGGACAGGGCTGGGGGGATCCTGGGAGGGCTTCAGAGCCTGGCACAAGGGCTACCACTAATGGTCCCAGCTGACTGACTTCCTGTCCTGAGTCAGGGCCACCACGCCAGCTCACTGCACCACGCCCAGAGTGGCCACAGCGCAGAGTCTGGTAAACAGCAGGTACTCAGCACCAGGATGGAGGGAGAAGTGGAAGGAAGAAGGAGACAGAGATGGATGGATGGATGGATGGATGGATGGATGGATGGAGGAAAGATGGATGGATGGATATATGGATAAAAGACAAGAGAGGGATGAAGATGGATGTGTGGATGAAAGGGAGACAGATGAGTCGGTGTACAGTTGGACAGATGAAGGATGGACAGATGGAGGATACACATAGATGAATGAAAGACGGATAGATGAAATAGATGGATAAAAGAAAAGGTAGACAGAGATGGATGAATGAATGGGTGGTGGGTGAAAGACCATATAGGTAGCGGAATGGATGGAAGAGGAATACAGAGGTGAAGGGAGGAAGAGAAAGCAAGGATACATGGAAGGGTGGTAGGTAGATGGATAGATTGATAAGGGAGAGGGAGATAAATTGGTGAAAGATGAATGGTGAGTAAGTGGGTTGATGGATAAAAAGATGGATTAATGAATGGGTGAAGGGATAGAGGGATGAGTGATAGAGAAGAGGGAGACATGGATAGATGGATGGATGGATGAAAGAGGAGGAAGAGAGATATGGATGAAAGAGGAAAACAGGGATGGATGGGTGAGTGTGTAGATGGATGGTGTGGAGGATGAATGAATGATGGATGGATGAGTGAGTGGATGGGTGGAAGATAGGTAGATGGATAGATAGGTGGATGGATGGTTGGATTGGTGGGTGGATGGAAGATAAGTCAATGGATAGGTGGATGGGTGGATGGATGGATAGATAACTGGATAGGCAGGTGGAAGTAGGAAACAGGGAGACTGCAAGGGGCGCAGAACTGATGGATGAAGAGGGCACAGAGAGCATGGCAGGGCGGGGACTCACCGGAGGAGGTGTCACTTTCGGACAGAGGTGGCAATGATAAGGATGACGACAAGCAGGACGGCCACTCCAGCCGACAGGACATAGCACTTGACCTTGCGTCTGCGGAGCTGGGGAGAGAGGAAGGCTGTGGTCATGCTTGGTCCTTCCTCGTGCCGTCCTGAGTGGTCTGGGTGGTGGCTGGCAGCGGGCCGGCCAGGGAGAGGCAGGCAGAGCTCGCTCTGCACCAAGGATGCCACCCTGCACGATCACGTGGCCACGCGGGCAGGGAGGAGACTCAGACCACGCAAGCTCATGGAGTCCAGACTCCCCCCCACCAACACCACCAGAGCTGGGTGGCCAGGCAAGCAGAGGACGGTGCCTTAGTCAACACCTGGACGGAGAAACACCTGGGAAGCAGGAGCCGGGTCCAGCGCACGCCAGCCTTGCAGCCCTTCCTCCGCAGTGGAGGTTGTCACTGTCCTGTGCAGTGATGCCCCAGTGTTGGCACTCTGGGCCCCGTGTTCCCTTCTCACAAGTCCCCACCGGGCACAGGGTGCAGTCTTGCAGCCTTGGGCCAGGGCTGTGGGCAGGACGATTTAGGACCAGGGACAGTGCCCCAGGCGGCTCTTCAGCCCAGGAATGGGGAAGGACCACGCCCACCCACAGCAGCGGGGGTGCTGGTGCAGGTTCAGTGAGGCACCCTACCCTGCATCAGGGCTGTGCAGCCCAGCCATGGGCTCCCCTGGGTGCCCAGGAGGTGCCCCACGAGATGAGGGGCACACTGGGCTGCGGGCAGACAGCCCGCTTCTTCCTGCTCACAGGACCCTGATTATGCCTCCCTGAGCCCCGGGTTTTGCTCTTGGCCCCAAGCCTGGGGGTACTCGTCCTCAGGGGCCCTGGGCACTGGGTGGCCATACACGGGAGTGGAGTTACTACTGTCCCATCTCCTAGCCCAGCCCCTGGCCCCAGCCTGCCCTGGCATGGCTCCTGGGCCAAGATTGGACCTGCTCAAAGCCCAGAGGCCGGACCAGTGCTCCCAGCCCTCTAACAGGATGTCGGGGCGGTGGGGGTGGGGGGTGGCGGGGAGAACAGGGAACAGCAAAAAAAAGCCCTTCAGGTGGGTGGGGGGACAGCAGCTGGGCAGGAGTGGGGACCGGCAGCAGGATGGAGTCACAAGAGGAGGAGGAGGGGGGCGGACACTGGCCTCCAGAGGTTATCCAAATGGCCACTCTCCTCTGCCAGCCCCGCCCTGCAAGACACAGCTGCACAGGCCCCCGACCAACTTCAAGGGGAAGAGGCGGGCACAGAGTGGCAGTTGGAGCCCAGGGGCGGCCAGGACATATGGCAGGGGCGGGGCAGCCTTTGATGAGGCCTGCAGCCAGCTCCCAGCCTGCCCAGACACGGGCAGCTCCCCCTCCCCCAACCCCTCTTAACACACAGACAGCTCCCCACTCTGCCCCGGCCCCTACCATCCCAACACACTGCAGCCAGGGTCCCCACCCTCACCCCGCACTCCAACCCTCCCAGCTGGTGCTCCTGGGTGCTCGGAAAATGGGCACCTGCCAGCCAGGGCGTGGCTGAGGGCCATCCTGTTACAGCCCAGCTGCGTACATCTCAGTCAGCTGCCCAACGGAGGGGGAGCCCCAGGCTGTGCTGGGGGTCAAGGAACATGTCCATGGCTGGAGGGTCATTGCACATGTCATTCATTGGGGGGGGGGTCACAACCTCTGAGGACAGAGCCTCAGGAAGCCGCCAGTGAACAGAAGAGGTCAGGAGAAGATCCAGGTAGCGCCAGAGAGAGCCCTCCCCCCCTGCAGGGAGGTCTGCCCTGGGCCCCGTCCACATGTGTTGCTGGGGTCCCCGCCTCCAGACCTCTGGGAAGGGACATCTGTGGCCCCAATGACAAGGCACTGGCTACAGCCATGTCCTCTGGTGACCTAGAGGGGATGATGACCCCTTGAATGGTCCCATCCACTGAGTAGAGGGATCGGGTGAGGCCAGGACACTGTGAAATGAGCAGTAGTCACTGCCCACCCCCCATTCCACCCCAGCATCTTGGCATCAGGTGGGCCCAGAGCTGGCAGGGCTGGGGGTGGGATGGGGGCAGGGCAGACTGGGGTGAGGGATACAGAATGTCACTCTGAGACAGCCCCCCTTGCAGGGGATCACCAGGACTCCCAGCCACACATCCAGGAGGGTGGGCTCCTGGACCCCCAGACAGGCCCTCAGTCCACATGCAGGAGGGGGTCTCCCACCCCAGGAGGCCCCCCCCCCCCGTCAGCTGCCCTGCACAGCGTTTATGATTAATCACACCTAAATGTCAGCCCCAAGGTGGCGCAGGCTGGCAGGCCAGCGGTGCAGCCAATTAACCTGAATCACGCTCCTGATTGGGGCCCAATTACCGTCAGCTGCTCAGGTCCAGCTGCCGTAATTGTTTAATTGAACTGCTGTGTGGAGAGCACGCAGGGGCCGCCTGCCCCCCACCAGCCGGGGGCACGGCCCCAGCCCAGCCTGTTCCCTGCACTGTGGAGGGTTCCCCCCCACCCCACCCCGCCTGGTGTCGTGTCACACTCCCTAACCTAAGCTGCCTGCCCCAGAACAGGACTTGGTCTTCAGAACCCAGCCAGGGGCACTACCTCTAGGACGCCTTCCCGGAGAGCCCAGCCCAAGAGCTGCCCTCTGGCCCCTCCTGGCCCCTCACTGGCAGGAGCCAAGCCCTGGGAGGTTCCAGCTCAGGAGACCACAGACCCCAGGGGCACAGACAGTGGGTGAGGCCCAGCTGGCAGCCAGCCTTAGGGGCTCCCTGCTCAATTAGACCCTGTCCCCAGTTCTTCCCCCCACTGTCCTCTGAGCCGCTCCTCCACCTGCACCCTGAGGTCCTGCTCCCAGCCCCTCCCTCACCTGACCCCAACTCGCTCCCCTCTTCAGGTGTCTGTCTGTCTGTCTGTCTGTCTGAGCCGGCTCCAGTGTACTCCATCTCAGAGACGGCTGTCTGAGAGTCTCTTGGTGAATGAGGCCGAGTGGGCGCCTTTGGAGAGATGGCGTACACCCGGAGGGCCCCTCTCAAACGGCTCATGCATGTGCACCAAGCCCGGCTTATTTAAACCACCAGAGCTGGCGGCGGGGTTGAGCCTTGATTTGAATCTCAGGAAAGCAGGGGCCTGGCAGGAGAGGCTACCAGCACGGACCTGGGCAGCAGGGGTCACAGGGGCCTGCAGCCTGGTGCCCGCAGGTCTCACAAGGCAGGTTGTCTGAGCAGCCGCCGCCTGGTAAGAGTCCGTTCCGATGACCAGTCCTCACCCATGCAGCTGGATGGCGTGGTCCGTTTCGGGCTGAGGATGGGGGTGGAACGCCTCCCTTTCTGCCTCAGCTGCTGCAGGGGCCGGTGCTCACGCTTGGACCGCCATGTGTGCGGGCTGGATCTCCTGTGTGCCGGTAGACGGGTGCTGTCACAGACAGCAGGGTACTTCCAGGCACTTCTCCAGATGGCTTTTGTGACAAGGATGCAAGTCACCCCTCCTAAATCTCCCATTCCCAGGCCTGTCGACCCAGTGACTTCCTGGTTCGAAATGGCGAAGGCCGGTCTAGAACACCAGTTTTTGTGTGTCCCCGTTCCTTTGTGACAACCTCCGGCTATCCCCGGAGTCACACTTTGTGCCCTCGGAGTCCTGCGATCGAGCTCTGTGTGCAGCCGGGGCTCCTCGTCTCGGGGAGCCCGAGTGCCCCCCTCCTGCATCTTGTCCTTGTGGTCCCGTCCGCTTGCTTCTGCTGCATGACGACAGCTCTCAGCAGCGATGGGCGCAGAGAGGCTGCTCTGGGGGCCGGGGAGCGCCCGACCCAGGCCAGTCTCTACGGATGCCTGCCCGCGCTGCACCTCGGACAAGGATGGCCAGGGAAGAGGCGCTGCATTTGAATTCTGGTGCCGGCGCAGAGTCCAGGGAGTGCCAGGGCCTGCCCAAAGAACCAACCGAGCCTTCTCAGAATACGCACAGCTGGGGAGCCCCCGGAGACGCAAGGAGGGCGAGAGCCGCGGCCCACACGCTGGACGGGCAGTCGGCTCACTCACAGGAACCCCCGGGTCAGCGTGGGCTCGGGCGGCCGCGTCCTGCTGCCCACGGGGGCCACGGTTGGGTCTGACTCACGGGTGTCTCCAACAGCAGAGGCCTCTCCCTGTCTGCAAGGGAGGGCGGAGAATCGGGACAGGTGGAACCAGGCCGTCGGGGGACTCGGGGCCCCCCGGAGCATCCGCACCCTGACCCTGAGCCCGGACCTGGACGGTGCCCGACCTCTCTGAGAGGGCCCCCTGGGAAGGTGTTGGAAGAGTGGGCGACACACGTGGACGAGGACCCAAGATCGCAGGAAAGACCGGGCTCACTGTTTGCATAGAGACTTCCGGGGACCCTTGACACGAGATGGCCCACCCCACACTCTGCCCTCAACAGACAGAGATGGCACTGTACCGGGAGCAAGGACCCTCAGGGGTACACAAACCTTGGAGACACCCACCGAGTGAGGTCAAAGGGCGACACCCCCCCAGGGCAGAGCTCATCGGGGTGAAGAAAGAAGAAGAGAGAGGGCATGGAGTGGGATGACTGAGGCCCCTCTGTGGGGTGCCACGAAGCACCCCACGCGCGGGTTCCTAAAAGGGGGGACAGATCTGCTCTGTGGAGTTTCCAGACTCAGGGGGGCGGTGTCTGCCCAGGCACCCCAGGACGTGGTCTGCTGCCCCCCCCCCCAGAGCTGGTCAAAAGGCGGTGGCCACGTCCTTCCCCCCAGCCCATCTCCCGTGGAGACTCTGATGCAGCCCGCCCACCACGGGTGGCCCCTGGTGCCCAAAGCCTGGTGACATGGCCCCTGGTTCTCGGCAGAAACACGGCCAGCGCGGACAGATGGTGAGCCCGCATCTCACACATTTAGGACATGCGGCCACACATGCGGCCAGACCTGGAGAAGGACACCGACCGTGCTTGGTGAGAGAGAAGGGCAGAGGACAGGAGGACGCCCTGGGCATGGTGGATGGACAACTAGGCTCAGGGACGCTTGTGAGGCAGGCCAAGGACCGGGCAGTGTTTTGCTCTGTGGTATGAGAGGTCATGAGGGGTCAGCAGTGACTCCTGGCCCCTCCCGACCAGGACAGCTTCCAGAATCACTACCTGTGGGCAAACGGGCAGGTGAGGGGGGGACAAGAATGAAGACAAGGGGGAATGAACTACCCGAGACACCAAAGAAGCTGTGGCTTGTACCCACACGCGTGGGTTTGGGAATTTCTCCCCATGGACCCAGAAATATTTGTGCCTTTACACCCAGTGGCGTGTGAAGACAAGGCCCTGACTTACAGATAACGTGCTTGGGGAAACTGGGGAGGCGTCGGTGGGGTCCTGGGCTCCACGGTTGTGGATTCGACTGTGACCTGTGCCAATGCCCCAGAGGTGGGAACGCTCTAGGCATGGGCTGAAGATTTTGGGATTTGTGGACACGTGTCTGTCACCACATAGAGAGATATCCAAGGTAGCATATAGGGCTTGCAACTTCTATGTAGCATTTAGATTTAAAAAAAACAAAACAAGACAACACCCTGGGTGTTGAAAAGAAGAATGCCAATCAAGCAGTAAGAGGGGAGAAGCAAGCCCCATTGTATCAGCAATGGATTCGACATTCTTTGTGTGTGTGGGGGGGGAGGGGGGGGAGCCTGTTGGACGGCATGGTGAAATCCAGCCCCATGCTACTTACAAGAGGCGTGTGTGTCCACAGCATAAAGACATAGTGGGGATAATGGGATGGGAGTCTCTATCCTGAAAGCATTCATCAAAGGAAAGCTGGCGAGGGCCCACGCATAGCAGGCAAAACAGGCTTCACAATGAAAAGCCCTCAGTGGGATAGCACAGGTCACTTCCTAATGCTCCAAGTTCCCATTCACCAGAGGGGACGTCAATTCCGAACTCACATGCAGCCCAGCAAACAGCCGCTGCCTGTAGAGAGTACATATTGATGAACCTGCAGGGAGGAATTTCCAACGCCCCTCGGGGGGGGGGGGGCGGGCTAGGAGATAGCAGCACAGCCCTCTCCGTTTAGAAAGAGCCCTGGCGGCCAGGCGCCGGGCTGCTAATCACAAGATCGGCAGTTCGACACCACTCGCTGCTCCGGGGGAGAAAGAACTTGCTGCTCCCGTGAACAGCGCCTCCGGCACCCCCCGGGGAAGTTCCACCCTGTCCTGCAGGGTCGCCGAGAGTCAGAATCAGTTTGACATGGGAGAGTTTGATTTGGAAATCAAACAGGCCAAGGCGGGGGGTCTGGAGGAGAAGGCCCCAGAGCTGGACACGGTGGACGCTCAGGAGGGTTAAGTGCACCGACAGAGCCTGTGGCCTATCCTCAAGGACACGTGGGCGCCGGCAGACACGGGGAGTCCTGGGCTTGATCCTCAAGCGGGTCTTCACCTCCTCCAAGAACAGGAACCACGTAAGCAAAGTAAGTCCTCTGAGCACAAAACCGTCATTCCACCTTGTCTTTAAAGTGGGGGCGGGAGGACGTGCATTTGGAAAATGTGTAACTCCATGAAAACTTGTGGGTCCAAGAAACGGCAGTCATAACAGACAGGCTCTTTAAAGCCAAAGCTTCAGGGTAACATCCTCCATCAGCACCTGTGGGGTGTCGTGCGCAGGGTATTCGAGGAGAGCCCACCACTATCTCTGCGTGTCCGAGGGAGAAGAGAGCACCCCAAGCAGCCTCGCCCACGGCAACAGGACACCCCCGGGGGGAGGGAAAGGGAGAAAACAGAGTGGAAACACGTCGAGAAGCAAAAGGAGCCTACAGATGGAGCAGCCGAGGCAAAGGTAAGGTCTCTAAAACCCCGGTAAGGAAGAGCCTAGCCTGTCAGGAGCCTGGCTAAGGGGAAAGAGTGGGAGATGAACGGGTAGCGCCAAGGGACAGACGCAGCAGAGGGGATCGGGAGCATTCGTAACCAGGCCAAACGGCCTGCCATCGGCCAATGCCAGCTCTCAGCCGCCCCGTTGCACAGGGGCGGCCCCCCGGGGGCGTGAAGCTCTCCATCCTTCTCCCATACAGCGCATGAGGGAACCCTGCAGATACATAACCCGCGCCACTACATTTGAAAACCGAATGGGAAATCAAATTCACCAAAACTGACAGCAGGAGGAGGAAAGTTCGCCAGGTTTGGGGCGCAGTGTAGCGGTGAGCTGATGAATCTGCAACACGCGGCAGAGGAAGAGAAGGCACACGCCCCCAGCCCAGCCCATGAGGCAGGTCCAGCCTGGATCCCAAAGTCAGAGGCACCCAGACCAGCGGCCGGACGAGGGGAGCAAACGAAGGAGCCGGTGGGAGGCTGCCCAGGGCGGGGCCGTGTCTCCATCTGCCGGGCCCGGGGCCGCTAGGAGCCAGAACCAACTCAAGATGTCCTGCCCACAAGGACCGGCTGCAGAGGCCCGAGAGACCGGGGTGCTACAAATGTCCAAAGTGAAGATGATCAGCCTGGTCCCCCCGGGGAGGGGCGCGGGATGGTGATGCATGAGGGCGGCCAGGGTGCAGCGTCCATCTGAGGGAGCTGCGGGTCGCAGGCTTAGAGGGGATGCAGGGACAAAGGTCAGAGGTCAGGAGGGAAGGAGGCAGGGAACGGGGAGCACGGGGGACCACGAGAAGGAATAGCATGCATGGAATTGTTGCGTGGAAGACGGATTTGCTCCGGAAACCTTTGTCCGATGTGAAATAGACAAAGATGAGGATTTTTGTTTTGTTTTGTTTTGTGTTTAATAAAGGGGGGGGGGAGTGTCAGTCAGAAAAGCGTGGGTACAGAGTCAAGGGAACCTTTGTGAAACAAAACGATCGAAGTGTGGAGTGATTGTTCATTGGTGGCCCGGGAGGGCTCTGCTCCTGGACACAGGCCACATCGGACGGCAGCCGGGCCCTCAGGAGCGAGCCTCGTGCTCCCTTGCAGTGCTCTCTGAATTTGGGGAAGAGAAAGACGTCAGAAAGGACAGGACAGGACCTGCAGGGTGGGCGGGGTCAACCTTCCCATGAACCTCTCCTCCCAGGGTAGCCCACGCTGAACCTAAGTGATCCGCAAACACAGGCTCGGGACCCCGGAGGGGCGCCGAGAGAAAGGGGTCCACGAGGAGCTGGAAGCGCTGACTCATCTGCGCCCCCAAAGGTGGGGGCCACGTTCCTGGTGAAGTGACTGGGAGAGATCCACTCTGGCACCCCCCCCCCCGAGGAGGAGAGAAGGGGGACCCAGCGGGACGCACACAATGGCCAACCGTACCACGAAGAGCTCCGATAAGTGAAACTTTGCTGAAGATCATTAAAAAAATGGTTACGGGGAACACCGACAGGGAGCTGCCAGAACCCCCTGCCAGACAGAGCGCTGGCACAGAACACAGGGGGCTGGCATCAGAGGGGTCTTGGCTGGAGACAGAGAACACCAGATGGGTGTTTGCTGGTGTTTTATTGACTAGGCAAGGGCTTTAGACCATACAGACCATAGAACCTATGGGTTGCATTGGGAAGAAGAGGCATGCCAGAACATTTCACGGTGCTCACGTGGACCTGTACTCAGACCCAGAGGACAAGAAAATGCTGTGCGGGGTAAAACCGGGGAAGGCGCGCTTCCCGGGGCCCCTTCCTCTACGTCAGGACACACGTGCAGCCGTGCGTGGAGCAGGCCGTCTGGGAAGCTGGGGGCCAGGAGGAAGACTTCGGGGTCAGGGTCGGGGGGAAGGCTTAAGAACGAGCTGCACCACGCCCATGACACGGCCTTGCTGGCAGAGAGGCAGGAGGATTTGCAGCAACGGCTGCTGAAGGAGGGCGGCCTTCCCCATGGGTCACACCCGCTGCATGCGCGCGCGTGCACGTGCGCATACACACACACACACACACACACACGTAGAAGCCTGCAGCGGCCGCCAGCGCCCTCCTGGTGGACGCCGCAGTCAACGCCCCAAGCAGCAGCCAGGACAGAGAACAGCACACGGCCCAGGAGAGGGCAGGAGGGCAAGGAGCGTGTGGGCCACGTCTCGTCTGTGAGGGACTGTTGGACATGGAGCAGGGAGACTGCTGGAGAAGCAATGAGTCGGGCCAGAGCCATGGAGGACACTGGCCGTGCACGGAAGAGCGCGTCCGTCCATGGTGGACGCAGACGTGCGCAAGGAATGCTCGCCGGGAGTGAGGCTGGACAGGCTGTGTCTCCCCTACGTGGGGCCTGTTCTCGGGAGAAGGAGGCTCGGAGAGAAAGACTCACGCTTGGTAAAGAGAGGGGCAGTGAGGAAGAGGAAGCCCGGGCGAGGCCGATCCGCTGCAATGACGGGCTCCCACTTAGCGATGCTGGGGTGATCAGGCCCAGCGACGTCTTCTGCTAAGGTGGGAAGAACCACTGCACCCGCCCTTCCGGCCAGTCTCTGGCACGCCCACCAACCCACCAGGTGGGGTGATGCCGATGAGGCGCTTGTGGTGGCTCACCAAGGGGACAGGATATCTTTCTAATATTGTAAGAGGTGGAGATGATACCCTTGTGGGAGGGGGGGAGAAACCCCAGAGATAAGGCTTATGTAACCTTCATGAGGAGGGTGGTCAGTGTTACCATCAGACCATGGAGGGCAGGACACCCCACAGTGACCAGGAAGAAGCAATGGGCAGAGTGTTGCCGGAGGAATATATGACTTTTCCACAATTATATCTCCTCCAAATTATTAAGCAAATATCAGAAACTATTTGCAAGCATTTGGTGGGAGGTCAGATGCTTAGAGACCTGCTGTTACATCATAGCAGATTGCCTCTCCCTGAAGCTTGGGAACCACCAGTCTGGTCCCGGTAGGCGGGGCTCACACCCGACTGCACATGATCTCTGAGGAGCCAGAGAACAAGTCACACCTGTTCCGTCCCATCCATGAGTCCCCGGGGTCTGCCCTGTCACATGGGGACTCCAATACCTCCCCTTCCTATTGTTGCTTTATTACCTATAGCACAACCCTCTCCTGGGACGTTTGTCCTTACCTGTAACTAGGAGGCTTGCCTGTCTCCGAAAGATGCATAGACTTGGTCAGAATAAAGGGGCTTTCTCTCAGCCGCCTCTCCTCCCTGTTCCCACTCCCCATGCCCTCACCTCCCCCTGCCCACTCTCTCTCCATGCGGACCACCACGCGGGGCTGAGGTGAGCATGCTACCATGACATGTGTCTCTCTCTCTCCGTTATTTCTCTCTCTCATACTTTCTATGACTTTACTGTAATCTTTTGTTGTTGCTGCACAATTGCGTCTACCGGACCCGTGATGATCTGTTAGAGACTGGCTCTCTCACAGACCGTGACCTTTGAACTTGGACCCTTAGGCAGAGAACCCCCTTGCTCAGGGAGAGCCGGGGAGGCAGCAGCAGAGAAACCGCAGCGGGACCAGGGGAGCAGCCAGGGCTGGACTTGCTGGGGCAGTGGGCTTCCTGGCTCCTGGAGCGAGCCAGCTAGCCTGGCACCGTCGGGCAGAGGTCTTGCTGGTGGGGTGGGTATGCCAACCCACGGAGGGAGAGGGAGGGCCACTCTGAACCAAGGCGAGGCCAAGCCAAGGCCCAAAGGAGGAGCCTGCTGTAGTGGGCCAGAAGCCGTCCTGTCTCTACTGCCCACTGAGTCCCTCCTGATCCTGAACCGCAATCTGTTCCTTCCCGAGTTGGCACCCTTTCGTGAATCCGTGTGGTCACTGTCCAGCAGAGGAACGGAGAGTGCCAGGGGAGGGGGGCTGGTCTCAGAACTAGTGCAGAGCTCAGGAGTGTGTGGGTGTCGGGGGGACATGATGGGCCTGGGACCCCAGCCTCCTCGGCCAGGCCGTCTTGACCGGGACTCTGGTGCAGGATGGAGGCATCAGGGCTGGCAGGTGAGAGGGAAGGGGCATCCACAGGACACGGCAGGTGTACACACGGCATGCTGAGGCCATGGCACCATAGGGAGAAGCAAAGGTGATGGACTTCCTGGCTTTGGGCAGAAGGGGGCTCACACGGGAGGCAGAAAACCCACAACTCAGCAAGTGACCCCACAAGGGGGCAAAAGGGACCAGCCACCCGTGCTCGCTTAACGTCCATGGCCCACGGGCCCGATCTGGCCCAGACTCACAGCGGCCCCCATGCAGGGGTCCTGAGACTGTGGATCTGACAGGAGCAGACAGCCTCGTCTCTCTCCCACGGAGCAGCCGGTGGATCTGAACCTCTGGCCTTGCAGTAACACCCCAGCGCTTCCCCCCTCCGCCTGGCAGGGCTCCTGAAGTGCCTTCTGTGCACGGGGGCACTGCATGAGTCGGTGCTGGGTGGAGGTCCCAGGAGTAGCTAGGACCAAGATCAAAGGAACCCCACACAAGCTGCTCAGGTCCCCATGGGCCCCAGAGCCCCGGCCTTTGCGATTCTGCATCTGGGACCTGGTGGACCTCTCTGGCCAGCTGCCCGGGAGGCCGGTCTTAGAGCCTGAGCCAGGAGGCTGCTCTAGGAGCCTGGTCTGGGGGCCTGGTTCAGGAATCTTGTCCAGGAGCCAGGGACGGACCCCGGGGGCTGGCATGGAGCCGTGCCAGCCCCCCGTGAACAACAGAAGTCCCTGGAGCTCTGTCAGCATGCACGCCGCACGCTCTCGGCTCTGCACTCCACGAGCGTCAGGAAGAGGAAACACAAACAACCCAATTTTAAAAAAACGGGCAAGAGGCATGAACAGACTTTTCACAGCGGCAACGAGAACGTAAATATAAACACACGAAAACCCCCAGCCTCATTAGTCATCGGGGAAATGCAAATGAAGACCACAATTAGAGACTCTTTACACCCATCAGACGAGGAGAGGAGTCTGACAGTCTCAAATGTCGGACGGGCAACCAATCAAGGGGTCCCTCTCCCAGCAGCGAGAACGGAGGCTCCTTTAGACACTGGAGGTGCCCACATGCCTCTGACCCAGGGATCGTGGCCCCCACGCCCATGCCTGCAGAAGCGCACCGCCTCTCCCACACACCCCTATCCCCCCACCCCGCTCCCATTCCCGCCAGGGTCCAGGCGGGGGCCTGTCTCCATCCCGGGGAGCATCCACCTGGCAGAGGGGAGGACGGCGGCGACATCAGTGGGACACGCTCCCTCCACGCAGCGTCACTCCTCCCTGGACCACAACCACCCGGCCTCCCACGGCATACGGGGGACTCCAGGCAGCAGAACCGAACAATCAAAACCAAACACGCAAACAAAGCACATCTCGGGAGAAGACATCGGACACACATCAGTCACGCATCAGACACACACACATCCTACCCCCCTCGCGTCCCTCCCCCCCCGGGGAGAATACAAATTCGACACCCCACTTTTGGGGCGCCAAGAAATGGGAAAAAGCACATCATAGGCTGTTCTGGAATAAACCCGCGACCCGCGTCAACCACGTGCTCTGACACACGGCAGACCCACTCAGTTTAAATGGGGGAGGGGGGAGTGAAGATGAGGTTCAGGAACCAGTGGTTGTGGGGGGAGTGGCGCCAGGCACTGGGCAGAGGCGGGCGGGAGGCCGGCTGTGGCAAACCCTGCTGCTGCTGAGTGGCCTCCCTCGGAGTCCATGCGGAGCAGAGGAAGAGGCAACGCTGCCCGCTGCCCGGGCCCAGCCCCGCTCCCCTTCCCTTGCCCCGCCCATTGTCGCAGTCCCTCTCTGCCTGTGCAGGCCTCCCGGCCTCTGCGCTGACTTTCCCCAGCATGCTGTCCTTCTCCAGTCTTCCCGTCCTCCGTCCAGGGAACATTCCGGCTGTGCCTCCTTCGAGACAGACGTGTCCACCTCTGTCAGACCGCGGGGCTTTCTCTGATCACCGCGTCTTCTCTGATCACCGTCCAGCGGCCGAGGGCACACAGCGGGTGGGGATACCGCCATGGGGGCAAAGAGGGTAGGCTGGGGTGATTGACACGAGGGTGAAGTCTTGGGTGGGTCACAGGAGACGCCGGAAAGCAATCAGGGCGACTCGCCCAGTATGAGACGCTGTGGCGGCCGGGGCCCCCAGGCAGCTCTGAGCCAGCGAGGCCCCACGGGCAGCAGGTGGACATGCATCTTCCCCGTGATTTCGACACGCTTGAACCCTTCCTTCCCGCCTCGCCTGGCGCTCCTTCATCTTCACTAGCGTGTTGTCACCCACCTTGAGTCCCCCAGCCCGGAGCTGACCCTCCCCATGGCGCTGACAAGCTGGCGATATTGCTGAGACCGCAAGGGGGCTGTCACTGGCCGAGGTGGAGGGGTCCCCGGGCCTTTCCCCCTGGTCTCCCTAAGCCTGGAAGCCCAACGTGGGTGGCCCGGCCGGCGTCTGAATCATGGCCACATGTTTGCAGTTGGGGCGGGTGCGTCCGGCCATCAGGGCCACCTCCTCCCAGCAGGCTTGTGAGAGCCGGATGCCCAGCGCACCCACAGACAGGCTCACGAGGAAGAGCGTGGAGCCAGCTCGGAGGAAGGCAGGCCTGTCCACGCCGGATGGCATGCTGAGGACGCGCCCTGCTCCCCAGCACGAGGAGGGCTGGCTGAGGAGAGACAGGGTGGCCGCGGCTTTCGGTTTGGATGGCCACGCAGTGAGACGGAGATCCAAACCTCACCGCTGGGCACTGCCCGGGAAACCGCACTGGTCAGGGGTTTACCTGCTGGGACCCGCCGAGCCCCCGGAAGCAGCAGCAGTCAGTGGTATCAAGGTCCATGGCCTCGTCCGTGGCCTCGGGCAGAGCTGCCGCGAGACCTTTGAAGTGCTGTGAAGCAGGTGTTAGGGAGGGCTGTGCCTTACATCTCTGGGTCAGCTGGAGTCTAGCCTGTCAATTCGATTTGGAGGTGGGCATCAGACAGAAAACATCAAACCAGGGAGGGGGTGGGGCTCTCGGCCATGTACACAGTTTCTAAGGAGACCCTGCCCCGACGCAGTCGGCAGGCAGCGGCACCAAGCCCCACCACAGGCTCCCAGGACCATCTCCTCCTCCTGCGGGCACCATCAGCAGGCGCCCGTGGACATGCCTGAGGCAGGCACTGAGCACAGGGCGGAGCAGTGGGCAGCGGGCAGTGGACACACAGCCAGCCTTGGGGCTGCCCAGGCAGCAGGCCCCACACAGGGTAGGCTCCTACCCCAGTCTCAGCTTCCAGGCATGAACGGGGCCCTGGGCTGGCCACACCCTCTGCACACTGGCCAGACCCCTGCGCCCCCAGACTTGATGAGTCTTCTCCCTTCTGGCTGCAAAGGTCAGAGCTGCTCACTCACAGGGAGGCTGTCAGGCAGTGGTCCTCAACCTCCCCAATGCCACGACCCTTTCATGCATTTCCTCACGAGGTGGTGAACACCCCCCAAACATAACATTATTTTCATGGCTACTTCATCACGGTCATTTTGCTACTGTGATGAATCAGATGACCCCTGTGAAAGGGTTGTTTGACCCCCAGAGGGGCCACGACCTGCAGGTTGAGAACCGCTGCTGTGAGGTAGGCCTGGCTGCCTTCTTCCCAACCTGAGCCGGGATGTGTCTCGGGCCCAGGTCGCATGTGACCCCTGACCTGACCCTGGGGAACAGTCCCTGCCTTACGCCCATCACCAAAAGACTTGTTCCCCACATCCAGGGAACACGCCTCTGCAGGACAGCAGCAGGCCGTTTCTGGAGCACTCGCTGCCCAGAAGCTTCTCCCGGCCCAGAGACGCCCTGGGTGGGCTGACCCACTGGCCCAGCTCACACTCCCCTGCACGCGCACACCTCAGGTCATCGGCTGCTGGACCCTGGTCAGGCTCAAGAAAGCAGTGTCCATCTCCTCCACTTGCTCTGGCCGGCCTGCGGCCCCGTCTGCAGAGCTTGGCCCCCATGCCCCTGTGAGACGTCCGTGTGTTTCCTCCGGCTTCCACCATTGTCCTTTCTGTCACCGGGCAGTCGGCAGACACCACTTCACTGCCCGAAGGAGCACAGGTGGATGGCGTGTCACAGAACGGGCTGGGGGCAGCTGAGGACCCTGGCCAGGTCCCTGGGGGCCCCCTTGGGGCGCCTTACCCCTGAGAGCTGTGGCTGGGGGCCACCCTCGCTGAGGTTGGAAGGGTGTTGGCAGGAAGGAGGAAGGACCCTGAGGGGCTCCTGAGGGCCGGGCTGAGGTCATGGGTGTGGGCACGGCCTGGCCTCCAGGTGCCGCACAGGTGTGAGGCGGCGTGCAACAGCACCCGGGCCAAATCCCTCCCGACCTCGTCCTGCCCAGCACCCCCACCCTCACCCCGGGACTGTCTCCTCCCAAGGATTCACCCCCAACACTCCTCCCCCAAGAAGGCTCCCCAGAACGCCCCCTCAAAGACTCTCTGATCAGCAGCCTTCCTCCAGTGACATCTCCCTAGATCTCTCCTAAGACAAGCCCCCCCGCCCAAGGGTTCTCCCCACAGGACCTACACACACACTCACAGACCCTCACCCCAGGGCCATTCCTCCAAAGGCCCCTCACAAATGTCAGTTCGCGCCCTTGGGCCCTGACTGGCCCCCCAGACCCTGGGCCTGAGAGCCAGCAGCACTGCCCCCTCCAGCACCCAGAGTGCAAGGCTCCGGCAGGCCAAAGCTGCAAAGGGAGCCAGGGCAGGGCCGGCCAGAGGGCTCCCCGGGTGGCAAAGGAGAGCCCCCTGCTAGCCGCAGCGTCAAGAGGACAGACCCGGTCGGGGCTGAGGTGAGACTCTGTCTTCGCCCCCCTCAGGCTCCTCGCCACCTGGGGGCCCTCTCGCCGGTGGGCACCTCCCTGAACCTCAGTCTCTTCACTGCTGAAGGCCTCTGTGACATCAGAGAAGGTTGGCCCGGCTCCTGCCTCCAGCCTGGTCCCAGCCCCAACCTCCAAGCCTGTCTGGGGTCAGTGCAGGGTGGTGAGAGGCCCTTGGAGCTTTTCCAGGCGTGGGGCCCGGCGTCACCCCCCAACGAGCTCCTGGCCTGATTGCTGCTCCCCTCCTCTGCCTCTCTTGGCAGAGCGGCCAGCTCAGCTACGTGCTGGCCGGCGGACGTCTGGCAGCTTGCTCGCTGGGGAAGTTTAACGAAACCCGCACGCTGCTGCTGCTATTCGCAGAGGGCTGGCCGGCCAGCTGCAGCCCATGGTGCTGTCCTAGCCTCCCCACTGCTGCTGGACTGGGCAGCCCAACGGGCACCTCCGCTCACCTCATCCGCAGAGGGCCCCGAGGAAGCATTGTGGCCATGCAGGGCCCCTCTCCTGGCTGCCTGAGTTGGCAAAAGGATTGCAGTACTTCGGGGTTTCCAGCGGGGCTCAGTTCAGTACTTTCTGAAGGCCCTCTGACCACTGGCATGGGGGTGGGTGGCACGGACTGACTTGAGCCTATCTGGCCTCCCCCTGCAGCTGCCCAGGCCCTCAGGCTCCGCCCCCTCCCAGATATGTCTTGCATGGGGGTCTCTGGTGCAGATCTAAGCTGGAGAACGGGAGCCCCTTCCGTCCTTCTCCCTGCCCCACACACCTGGCACGGGAGCTCTGGACAGAACAGGTGTCCTTGGACACCAGGCTGCCACCTGAGGGGAGTAGCAAGGGGTATGACAATTGGAGCTGGCAGGGAAAGAAACTTCCAGCAGCTGGAGAGTGATGGGGCAGGTTGGGATCCTGCCCCAACTCAAGTGGCATGTGACCAAGACACGAGCATCTCAGGGACAGGTCCTCTGTCTCCTCAACACTCCCTGCACCTCATGCGTGCCTGCCACCACCTTCACCACCACCACCACCATTACTGTAACCACCATCATTACCACCACCACCACCATTACTGTAACCACCATCATGACCACCACCACCACCATTACTGTAACTACCACCATCACCACCACCACCACCACCAACACCATTCTCACCACCACCACCATTGTGTCCATCATGACCTCCACCCCCATGGTGGCCAGCCTCTGCACCAGTAGAGCCTGTTGCAGTGCTAAGTGGCCCCCCCCACCCCACCCCCGGCATGCCACACTGGGAGGCCCTGGCTAACCGACCATGACCTTGAGCTTCAGAGGGCACGGGGAAGACGCTCTGAGTCACACATAGCCCCTGGGGGTGGCACTGTGGCCAGGAGTCGGTGCTGACCGGGCGGCGGAGGCCTTCAGCACAGCCCCTGAAGAGGAAAACTAGTGGCTGGGCCACAGGTACTGGCAGGAGCGCTGGCTCATTAGCATGCGATTTGCATACAGCTGCTGGGAAAGAGCAACACCCACCCCCCACCGCTCTGAGCTGAGCCGTTTCTGTGAAAGGAGTCCTCCCACGCAGGCACCATCCCCCAGCCACCTCAAAGCAGACGCCACCCCCATCCCCCACAAAGCCGTGTCCTCTTGTCACCTTCCCACTCCCCTCTGTCCCAGCCGGTCGGCCTGGACCGGAGGCTGTTCCGGGTTCCGGGACTCAGCCCTCTTCTAAGCCACTACCTTCCAGCAGGCCCCCAGGCCACTGCCCACCGGGTGCGCTGTGCTTCTGGGCAGAAACGCTGGTGGTGCTCAGAGGCCGTGGCCAGGTGGGCCTCACTGAGGAGTGGGGGCAGGCTGGACAGGGCTGTCCAGGAGCTGGCTCCCTGGTGGGAAGCCAGGACGTCTGATAACGCACCCTCCGGAGATGCTGGACTGGAGGGGGCACTCTGAGGCTGGAGGCCCCGGCCTCTGACAAGAACAGCTCCTCCTCCCCGGCCCCCCCTCCGTCCACAACCATCCACTTCTTCAAGACCCAGGTGTCTCTGGGAAGACTTTCTGCATGCATGGTAGCCCGCACCTCACAGAGCCACCTCGACCCCTGCACATCTCCCTGCATGCACACGTGCACACGCACGTAGCCATGCACGTGCATGCATACACACACGCACATGCATGCACAAGCACCCGTGTGCTTATACACATACTGACAGGAATGCACACATCTATGTGCATACAAAAGCAGGCATGCACACACAAACCTGCACACACATGCACAAGCACACTTATGTGTAAACACAAACACATACAACACACAGAAGTCTGCCCTGCCCTGCCTTCAGCCTGGGGGGGGGGGGGGGCGGGGGAGAGGAGATGTGACCATGCCATCGTGAGCCAGTCTGGCTCTCTGGCCTTGGGGCTCCTGTCTGTGAAGTGGGGGCAGGCACTCCCCCTCACCCCCCTGTTGCAGGAGGGCCTGCTGGGCAGCTGCCCTTCTCCAGTAGGGAAGGTCCTCCCAGCTTGAGGAGAGGGTTCTCCTTTAGCCCTCCCCCTCCCGCCAAGATCCAGGCCACAAAGGGACACGTCCGTCCTCTGTCCTGGTGCCTGCATCTCATTACCCATCACGAGTGGCCCCAGCCGGGTGCTCAAGGACAACTTCCCTCCCCCAGTCCATCCAATAGGAACATGGTAGCCAGGCCCCTGTCAGCTAGGCGGGCCACTGGGCAACCTCTGCCCACCAGCCTGGCAGCCCAGCACCCAGGTGAAGGGGCCATGTCCGAGTGTCCAGCGGGAACGACCTAGTGAGGGCCAGCAGGCAGACGCCGTGGTCCCGCTCCCAGGGGAGG
The DNA here is from genome assembly GCA_004026705.1 of Nesogale talazaci. Lineage (NCBI taxonomy): Eukaryota > Metazoa > Chordata > Mammalia > Afrosoricida > Tenrecidae > Nesogale > Nesogale talazaci. The sequence goes on along the minus strand of PVJH01023404.1, from coordinate 5,494 downwards.
CCGCTGCAGGGGCAGGAGGCAGCGCACCCTGCCTGGCCGAGGGAGGGTGGACTCGAAGAACTCTGCCCAGTGATGGCCACAGTGGCTTCTCCCTGACCTGCTGCAGGCGACTCCGCGACTCAGCTGCCTGGCTCTCACCTCCTGCAGGCCAAAGCTGTCCAGCTCAGACTGCAGCCCAGATGGTGCTCTGGCCCCCAGGGCCCCCGGGCCTCTTCACGGAGCAGATGACCTCATCTTTCCCCCCAGAGAAGCAGGCATTTCAAACCACTGACCACACAGGGAGCAGCCCACCACCCAACCCACACTGCCCGGAGGATTCGTGAAGGCAGCGCAGCGTGGGTGTGGAAAAGCTCTCGGGGGGGCTGCATGTGCATGTGACCAAGAAGCTAGCCCCTGGTCATTCGGCCGACTCAGATGGTGAGCGTCCCGGGGCCAGGGCAGGACTGCCCACAGGGTCCCCAAGGCCAGCATCCTGACAGAGCCGGGAGCGGCTGCTGGGTTTCACCCACTGGCCTTGCAGTTAGCAGCTGAGTGCTGCCCCCGAGACCCCTCGCCGGCCCCGATCCCGGAGCTGACCCCGGCCCCTCCCAGCCCAGAGTGCAGGCCTGCCCTAGCCCCCTGCCCCCTCAGCAGAGACCGGGGAAAAATCTATAATAATTGGATCAGGAAAATGAGATTCCGTGTCCCGGACAGGGACGCGCGGCTCAGGCCAGCAAAATCCAATTGTCGTGTATTTAACCCACTCTGGTTCCAAATGAAATGCCAGCCGCCCTGCTGCCCCGGGCAACCATGTGGGCCTGGCACATAATGCTGCCGTCTGTGGGGTGCTGAGGAACCCCGTGGCCAAGAGAACCCAGCCCGCCGGGCGGCACCAACCCCACGGGCCTCCTTGTCTGAGCCCACTGCTGTGTGCACCCCTATGTTGCCCAGGAGGGGTCCCAGTGGAGAAGGGGCCCTGGCTGTGGGACGGTCGGCAGAGGGGACAGCCCACCCACTGTGACCCCACCTTGGCATTAGAGTCCCACATTCACAGTGTGACCCCCGCTTGGTGTTAGAGCCCCCCATGTTCAGCCCAAAGGTCTATTTCTCCTGGAAACCCCGACTCCTGGCTCCCGATGTCTAGAGGGCAGCCACATGAGAGAGTGCAGTCAGACCCAGAGGGCCAGGAGAAAATGGACATCCAGACCACGACCACCGGCCACAGGCCCACAGGCCACGCTTGTTGGAGGGCAGGAAGGAGCGGAGGGACGGGCCCCCAGCTCAGGGACCAGGGCCAGAGCAGGCGGCTGAACACTGAGGCAACCTGACCCTTCGAAAGGGGGCGTCAGCCCAGACCCTGGCCCTGTCTTCCCTTTGTGGACCCTGAGGTCCTGGGAGTGACCAGACAAAGCCTCCGCTCCAGACACTGACCACCCCCAGGGGGACGGTGGGCCCAACTGGAAGGACACCTCCCCAAACTGGAAGGACCAGGAGTGAGTGGGGGAGTGGGGTGCTGCAGGAGGGAGGAAAGAGGCGGGGGCTGGAGGCTTGGGGAGGAAAGGCGGCCGTTGTCTACAGAACCAGTGCTGCCAGGTGCTGCAGCCTGTATGTTGTGTTGGGTGCACCTGGCCCCAGGAGGCCAGAGGGGCCCTTCCAACAGCCGCCCCCCAACTGCATTGCTCCAGCCTCCTGCCACCCCCAGCCCTGGGCTTACATCCTGAGTGGCACCTGGTCCGTGCCCAGCATAGTTCCTCCCACCTCTCCACCCAGCATGCCCTGGGGCACAGACCCCAGCTCTCCGGGGAGCACCAGGCTCCAGGACCTCCCTGCCCTCTTCTCTGCTCCCCAGAGGCTCCGGGCTGCCGCCCAAGTGTCCCAGTGCCACCACCTTCCCCACGACGACACGGCTCGCCAGGTCCCTGGCGCGGCCAGCTCCGTGGGACTCCCCGGGAAAGCCCACGGGCCAGGGCCTGTGCGGTGTCCAGGGCCTGCGCAGCGTCCCTCAAGGTCGTCGACAGACTCGCAGTGTCTCCGTCGGTGCCGTTTCCTCACCTCATTATTCCTGTTCCGGAGCTGCGGCTATTTTTAGACCTTGATTCTCACCTATAAATTTTATAATCAGATGCCAAACTCCTTGAAAAAGCCCGACTGCTATTCTGACTGGGAAACGCTCTGAGGTGGGGGGGTGGGGGGAGGGTGAGTGGGGGTGTTTGAGGCGGGGGGAGGAGAGCACTGTGTGGGCATGTGGATTTGCCTCAGTCTTTTAGAAGCTTTTCCATAAATGCCACCTTTTGTCTCCGGCAGACGCCCTCCCCAACTTGGTGCGTGTCTGTTGGGTCTCCTTGCTGTCTCCCTCGATGGCAGCGCTTTGATTTGACTGGGGACTTGTCCCCCGAGCAGTCCCAAGGGCGTCACCGGCCAGAGCCTGGGCCCTGCGCCCATCAGCCAAGGTCTCTGATAGCAGAAGGCTCCCCCGTGGTGGACAGGTCTCCAAGGGGCATCCAGGACAGGACAGACTAGGGAGGGGAGAGGCGGCCTGGCTTGCAATTAGCCGGTGGAAGCCGACGGACAGCCGTGGAACGTGCCAGAAGATGGACCGCTCGGGGCAGAAGGCACTTGGCGGTAACAGAGCTGCCTCCCCATGGAGAGGTGACCTTCGTGACGCGTGGGTGACCCAGAGCTCTGAGACCGTCACTACTGTGTCTTGGGGCACCGAGGGGACCCCAATCTCAAAGATAATTTAAGGAAAGCACCTCTTAATCTTAATTTTAATCTTAGGAGGCGTGTCAGCAGGACCAGGGACCAGCACTAACACGGGGTCCCCGAGGCCCCCTAAGATCCACAGCATGCTGGTTCAGGAAGGCATGGGACAAAGGGAGTGGTCACAAAGGCAGGACTGGCGGCAGGTCAGTGTGGCACAGCTACAGGGGGGCAACAGCAGGGGACAGGCCCTGATGAGGCGTAGACTTTATATTACTCAAAAGCGCTCTCAAGATTGGTCCAAGGCCTTCCCACCGAAGGCAGTCAGGGCATGACACAGGACTGTGGGAACTCCCGAGACTGGCCATCAGGCACCTAGACAGGTTCCTCAGAGAGATGCCCCCTCCCGGAGCTGGCCGGAGAGCGGGGGAGGGGGTCCACTTTCTAATGCACTCCCTCTGAGGCCAGGGTCATCTGTATCCTCGGCCAGTGCTGCTCTTTGGTGCCCCCCTAGTCGTCTGACCCCCAGCGGCCCTCTGCACAGCAGAAGCAGTACTGCCGGCCCTGGGCCAGCCTCACCATCGGTCCACCACGCCGTCCATCCATCTCAGGAAGAGTCCTCCTCTTCTCCCCTGTCCCACCACTGCACCAAACTGGACGTTCTTCTCCAGGGACTGGTCTCTCCCGACAACGTGTCCACAGCATGTGAGATGAGGTTTTGCACGCCGATTTTCAGAAAGCACTCTGGCCCATCCTTCTTCCCTGCAGGTCACTGTGTCCTTGGAGGCGGTCTGTGGCACATCCCAGAGACTTCTCCAGCACCACTCAGATGCAGCCATTCCTCTGGGCTCTGCTGGACTCCACGTCCAACATCCACATGTGCAGGAAGCCACTGTCCACACCAGGGCTGGCGTCAGGCACACCGTAGTCTGCCAAGCAGCAAGGCGAGCTCATGCCGCTTGACCGCAGGCAGGACATCTTTCTCTTCTCTCTCTGGATGACGGCTCCCACACGCCCTGACTGTGGACCCGAGCACTGACCATGGACCATCGTCAGAAGGGCATCACTGGAGGGCTGCGTCTCTGCAGGGACTCTGCACGTGTGTTCTGGGTTCCCAGAAAGTTTCCTGCAGGACAATTCCAGTCCGGCACAGAGGCACCCCTCGAAGGAGCCAGCTCCTCGGTCCCTGAAGAAGTGCAGCCAGATGCCCCTGATGGGGAGGATGGCGGGGGTGGGGGTGGGGGGCGGGGGGACTGCGTCTCACGTACGGGGGCACGGCGTCAGGAGGGACCAGCTCCTGGGGGAGCCAGGACTTTGTGGCTGGCCAAGTGGAAGGGCAGTGAGAGAGGGCGCCTCAATGAGACAGACTGATAGCCACGGGCTCATGCCTACTCCTGAGGTGCGGGGACAGCCGTGTTCAGCTCATGGGGTTACCCTGGACCCGTCTCCACTGGACGCCATAGTGGATGGGGATGAACAAAGGGGGCAAGTCGAGGGTGAGGCCGTTCCCGGAACAAACCCACCTTGGCCAGGTGCGCCGTCTTCTTCATGCCTCCGGGAGCAGCTGGCAGGCGTCGGACTAGGGCCCCCAGCAACAGTGTTCCCGAGACGAGTGCGTCGACGCTCCTGGCTCTTCCTTGTCTCCTTGTGGGCTTCATCCCGTGTCCTCCTCGGGAACCCTGACCCCTTGAAGCCGGCGGGAGGCTGGCTCTGTTCTTTGGAACAGCCACTCACAATAGGGGGGGCCCATCCCGAGATGGGAGAGACAGCCCCTCACCAAAGGGGGTGCGAAACAGGAATGTGGGTGGAGATAGGCACCGGACAGTGTGAGACCCAAAATGATCATCGCGGTATGTAATCGATTGAGGACACACGAGTGTGGGAGGGTGGGTGAGGGCGGGCTCAAGTAGAAAACATTTTGGAAATGATGGCAACGTACGTTATATACTCGAGTATAAGCCGAGTAATTCACGTTTTTTATGCAGTTTTTTTTGTGGTAAAATTGGGTGTCTTAGTGGATTGTCAGACCGGCTTATAATCAAATATATACGGCATGTTCAAATGTGCCCGATGCGATTAATGTATGGAACGCTGTAAGAGCCCCCCAAAAAATGACTTTGAAAACACAACGGTGCCTTTGGTGTTTCCGCGGTGGGGGTGATGTTTGGGGATCGCCCTGTTTCTCGGATGTTTAGGGCAGAATCTCTGTCCCCCAGGGCTGCCGGCTGCAGAAGCACCTCAGGCAGAGTTCTCGAGTCCAGGCCCCCTTGCTGCGTGTGCTCCGGGCTACGTGGGCCCGGCATCCATCACCCCTGCTTCTCGGGGCTCCCTGACTCTCTCCTATCTTGGAAGAGGAGGGTTCCAGGCTCAGCCTGCACCAGCCGTTCTCAATCTGTGGGCCGAGACCTCTTTGGGGAGGGGGGGGGTGAACGACCCTTTCACAGGGGCCGCCGGATTCATCACAGTAGCAAAATGACAGTGATGAGGTAGCAGGGAGAGTCCTGTTACAGTGGGAGAGGCGGGGTCACCACCACACGAGGAGCTGTGTGAAAGGGCCGTGGCGCTGAAAGGCTGAGAACCGCTGGCCCCACCAAAGAGGGCGGTGCCCGGGTGGGATTCCACACACACAGGCACGTGCGGCCCGCAGGATTCCGAGGCTTGGCAGAGCAGAAAGCCCAGCCCTTCCCCCTCGGAGCTGCTGGTGGATTCAAACTGCTGCCCACGGGGATGGAAGCCCAGCGCATGACCACTGCCCTGCCACAGCTCCAGGCATGAGCACAGGGGCAGGGGTTTGCAAGATGCCCTCTGGGGGCCA
>PVJH01023403.1:0-34897 GCA_004026705.1 Nesogale talazaci | reverse complement strand
TGCTGACCTTGTGGTTTGTGCTTTCTTTCTTTGGGGTTTCTGATTTGTATTCCCTCACTTGAGTAGTATAGCACTCTGAATTTAAAAGGAGACGTTTTAAATTACAATGAGTGCACAGTTTCCATTGCTCATAGAATATATGGTTTTTGTCTGATGCCTTACTTGTCTGTGGCAGCAGTCTTTGCCCTAAGCCCGTCCCTGGGCATGAGGAGGTCCTAGAGGCCTATGGCTCTTCTTCTTTTAATCCCTTTATTGGGGGTTCTTACAGCTCTTATCACAGTCTATATATCCACCCATTGTGTCAAGCACATTTGTACCTGTGTTTCCATCATCATTTTAAAACATTTCCTTTACTTAAGCCCTTGGTGTCAGCTCATTTTCCCTCTCCCCCACTCTCCCTCCCTCATGAATCCTTGATAGTTTATCAATTATTGTTTTTCCTTGTCTTACACTCACTGATGTCTCCCTTCACCCACTTTTCTGTTGTCTTTCCCCCTGGGAAGGGTTTATATGTCAATCATTGTGATAAGTTCTCACTTTCTCTCCTCACCTCACCCTTACCCTCCTGGTATCACTACTCTCGTTATTGGTCCTGAGGAATTTATCTGTCCTGGAGTCCCTGTGTTTTCGAGCTCTTATCTGTAACATTGTACATGCTTTGGTCCAGTCAGATTTTTTTTTGGGGGGGGGCATCACTGCCCTCTGGTGGGAATGGGAGGCCCAGCCTCACTCCTGGAGAGCTGCTGCTGGATTCGAAGTGCCAAGCCAGTGGGCCACAGTGCCGCACTCAACCACTACGCCACCGGGGCTCAGCCCTATATAGTCAGATTTATAAGGTAGAATTGGGGTCATGATAGTGGGAGGAGGAAGCATTAAAGAACTAGAGGAGACAAAATAATAATAATATATAAATGATCAAGGGTTCATGAGATTGAGGAGAGCGGGACGGGGGGAGGGGGTAAATGAGCTAGTACCAAGGACTTAAGTAGAAAGAAAATGTTTTGAGAAAGATGATAGTAACAAATATGCTTGGCATACAATGTATGTATTTATTTATGTCTTGTGATAAGAGTTGCATGAACCCCCAATAAAATGATTTAAAAAAAGAACTAGAGGAAAGTTGTATGTTTCCTAAGTGCTATACTGCACCTCGACTGGCTTGTCTCTTCCTTGTGACCCTTCTGTAAGAGGATGTTCAATTGTCTATGGATGGGCATTGGGTCTCCATGCCACACTCCCCCTCATTCATATCGATATGATTTTTTGTTCTGGGTCTTTGATGCCTGATACCTAATCCCATTGACACCTTGTGATCACAGAGGCTGGTGTGCTCTTCCACATGGACTTTGTTGCTTCTCATCTAGATAGCCACATATTTAATCTTCAAGTTTGTTGTTGTTGTTTAAAAGAGTAATGGTTTCATTGGCATTTAATTCATGTACCATATAATTCAATGGTTAACATATGTTAAAAGGAGTTGTGCTACTCCCACCACCTGAGGGCAGTGATGCCTAAAAAAAAAAAAAAAAAAAAAGTTGTGCAGTCATCACCACAATCAGTATTAGAACATCTTCCTCATTCTTGTTCCCATTAGCATTAGCTTCCTCTTACCCCTCTTGTTATAACCCTAGTTACTTTCTCTGTAGATTTACTTACCTTGGATTTCATGTAGAGGAAATCATACCTCCCTCTATTCTGGTCTGGCAGCAGGATCTCTGGGCCAGTGAGTCTCAACTAGACGTTATTTCCTTCCTCTCTATCTTTAAGTTTTTTTTCTATCTTTAAGTTTTTAAGAGCCCAGAGGCTCATCTTTATCGACAGTAATGAGATCGCCTGCTCCTGCTTGTTTGAAATCAGTGGGATGGCAAAGAGAAGCCCTGGTGGTATCCTGGATTACACATTAGGCCGCTAATCACAAGATCAGCAGTTTGAACACACCAGCCGCTCAGCAGAAGATGGACAAAGTTTTCTGTCCCTGTAACTCTGTGCACCCTCAGAAGCCCAAAGGGGTAGTTTTATTCTGCCTTATAGCATTGTTTGGGAGAAAGACGGGGCTTTCTGCTCCCATAAAGAGTCTCACTACATTAAAAAATTTTTTTAAATGCCAGATAACTCACATAGAGATTGTGTATATAATATTGAAAACCATTTAAAATGAAAAACATGCCCTTAATTCTGATCTACTGCTAAGGGTAATGGAAACACTTGATAATGGTTAACAAAATGAACATTAATATCCTGGAACAATAACATCATTGAACTTTACCTGTAAGCATTGTTGAAGTAATAATCTCTTAAACCTCTATCATAATAAAAGATACAAACAATCATATGGTAAAAAACAGACAAAAATTGTAGTCTTGGAAACTCACAGGGACAGTCTACCCTGCCCTGTAGGGTCAGTTTAAGTTGGCATTGACTCAGCGACCATGACGTTTTTGATGTTAGGGTTGTTTTAAGTCAGAATTGACTTGATGGCAGTAAGGGTTTTTCTAAAAGGGTTTTTTTCCAGAGTGAAGGATAGCACAATCTGACCAATTCCCATGTATGCCACACAGCCTGCTTGTTGGCCCTACCCTGTCATTTGGTGGGGATTACACGTAATTCACTGTGCCACACCTGTACACTTAAACACAGTTTCGGTCTCTCCCGAGAAGTACTTCTATTTTTGTATTATACCCTGTATATTACATTTACGATGTTTCAGTGTATTTGAGTGTCTTCTATGTGTTTTATATGCATAGGAAGGTCAACTGTAGAACTGCCGGTGTGAAGTATTTTTGTCTTAAATCTGATGTTCAGACCTTTTTTTAAAAATCATTTTATTGGGGGCTCAGACAACTCTTACCACAATTTATCCATCCTTCTCAAGACATTTTCTTTCTACTCAAACCCTTGGTATCAGCTCCTCAGACCTTTTGTCTTACATAGGTCTTTGGGGCTGGTGGTGGTGGCTTTTTTTTTTTTTTGGTGGCATCACTGCCCTGGTGGGGGTAGGAAGCCCAGCCTTGCACCTGGAGAGCTGCTGCTGGATTTGAACCGTCAACCCTGTGGGCTGCAGTCCTGCACACACGGTGGCAGCGGCTTTTTACAGATTGCTGATGTTATTGAAAAATAAGTGGAAAAGCCAACTTTTGGGGCTTTGAAACTAGAACTTCATTGCGGACTCTGAGCCCCCTTCAGTTGGGCTATTAGTGTGTTAGAGACTCTTCTTTGGAATCTTTCCCAGAATTCTACTAGGGGTCGTTTTCTTCCTGCAGTTTCACCATGCCAATGCTTTTACTTTGAAATGCTAGGTTTTGGCAATTTTCTGTGGATCTGTAAACAAAATTGGAATTAGCCAAAGGGGCACTATTGATCGCTATAAGTAGTGCTACTTAAGACATGAATTTTACATGAGGAAGTTAATGACTATGGGTAGCTTCTTAGTATAGCTGGGAGGAGGATAGGAGCAAAGAAGTTTCTTTCTTCTAAAGAGCTATAGAATCTTGAGGAGATCTGTTGGGGCAATGGGTTGTGTTCTGAGCTACGACCCACCAGATTGTTGGTTCAAATCTCCCCGAAGCCCCGCAGGAGAAAGATGAGGCAGGGAATGTCTGTCTGTTAGTGGTTGGGTTTTTTTGGAGCACTTTTGGTTGGTTCATTTGGGTGCTACTGACATCTTGTAAGTGGCATTCAGGAATGCTGCTAAACCTGCTGCCTCACATAGGCCCGCGCCCACAGGAGAGCCAGATCTGGCCCAAGATGTCAATAGTGCCCTGGTTAAGAAAATCTGATAGTTGGGCTAAGCCCCGGTGGCACAGTGGTTGTGTGCGGGACTGCGGCCCACAAGGTTGCCGGTTCAAATCCAGCAGCAGCTCTTCAGGAGCAAGACTGGGGGCCTCCTACTCCCACCAGAGGGCAGTGATGCCCACACAAAAAAAATCAAACTCATTGCCATTGATCAAAGCTGACTCATAGGGACCCTGATAAAGACAGGGGAGAGCCCTGAATTCAGACTGTCATCTTTAGGGGAGCAGGCAGTCTCCGCCTTCTCCAACAACGCAGATGGTGGGTTTCAACCGCGGCCTGTGGTTAGCCTGTAGTTAGCAGCCTAATTTATAACACCCCCCCCCCCCCACCATCACCAAGCCTCCATTAGGGCTTAATATTTCAGTTTAAATTCTTTCCGATGTCAGAGCAAAGACATGGCACTACTTGTTAGCATGCATCTTTAGATTTCAACCCTTACATTTCAAGTGACTAGGAAATATGGTTTCTATTAAAGTAGCATTTAGTAGACTGTGTTCCAACCTCCACTCAAGATTTCAAAACTGCTTTTTGTGAACTAAAAGAAAAGTTTAAATTTTTCTTAAGTGATCCAGTATTAAATCTTAGAACTATTGCTGTGCAAATTATTACTGAAGAAAAAAGTATGAATATATGAAAGAAACCCACTTGTTACGTAATCATGCAACACGGATCACAGATCTGCATTAGCAGCAGCAGAACAACGATCCTGGTCCTCGTTCTGCCCTCTGTCCGAGGATCCCATGGCATTCTGACACTGACCACTGCTCTGCACACTGAAGATGACTTCAGTGGTATGGTCTCATCACCAAATTAGAGGTCCACCAGGATACGATGGGAATACCACATACAGAGAAATCTTTTCACTATTATGTTAATATTAATGTAAGATGATTGGGCTGAGCCCCAGTGGCGTAAGTGGTTGAGTGCGGGACTGTGCCCTACAGACTGCTCTCTGGAGTGGCACTGGATAGCGCCCACGACCACCAGAGGCAGTGATGCCCACCCAAAATGTAAGATGATTATCGGAGACAGTAAGATGTTTTTCTTTTTTTTATGAGAGGGTTTCTCCCCCAACCTTTTTTTAATTGGAAGGGGCGAAGCCTTCAAAATGGTTCATAATTGTACTTTGAGACCCAAGCATTGTTAGCATTTTACTTTCGCCATTTTCTGGTAAGATTTTTCTTTCAGTAGCTCCATTTCCTTTAATAATTCAACAGCAAGCTCCTTTAGCTTCCTGTTTATATATACTTCAGGTGTAGTTGCTGTTGCTTTCTGGGAAAGTTGAATTTGATTCAGAAATCAAATTGCATCATGACCTTTTTTAAAGGTTAAAAATTTTGTGACCCTGTGTAATATCTAGAGTTTGAATAATTCTCTCAGATTTGTAACTATACTGAAATTTTCAAGCAGGTGAGGATACATTTCAAAGTACTTGTCTAAGTACTTTTACCTGGATAACTTTGGTTTTTCTCTCAAGTTTATAGGCATTTCTTTCTTTCTTTTTTTTTTGGGGGGGGGGAGGGCATCACTGCTCTCCGGTGGTGGGAGTAGGAGGCCCAGCCCTACTGCTGGAATTGAACCTCCGTCCCAGTGGGCCGCAGTCCCACCCACAACCACTACGCCACCGGGGCTCAGCCCTCTATAGGCCTTTTTAAAATAGATATTTGTTCTAAGCTTACACCTGGGGTTGTGATCACAGTAAAATGCCGTCCCATTCCAAAGCCAGTGACTCTGGACATCTTTTTTGTCCCTTGTTCTTTATAGGTTCTTTTAAAAAGTTTTCCACATTTAGGGTTAAATGAAATATAGACATTTATATTAGCAGAATTATGGTTGCATTTTTATATTAGTGATAGCATGAAATGTTTGTCAGGTTGTTCAAATGACATTTTTATTCATAATGTGTAATTGTGGATTTTGATGATAGGGGATATTTGTCATTGTAAATATGGTTTTGCATTTTGTGCACATCATAGTTAAATGAAATGTATTAGTATTTATGATTAAGGACATCATTTACTATAAATATCTGAATTAAAAAATCAAAATGATTAGAATTTGGTGTAGAGCATTTCTCTTTCTAGGGCAAATTCTAATTTTTAAAAATCATTTTATTGGAGGCTCATGCATCACTTACCGCAATGATTGCATGCATATACTATACCAAGTCCCTTCGCCTGCCTGCTGTTGTCATCATTCTCTATATCTCTGCTTTTCCACTTGAGCCCCTGATGACAGCTTCTCATCTCTTCCCCTGCTCTCCTTCCCCCTCTATAGGCTCTTTATGCTTGAACTTTTGACTAGTCTCATTCCTGTAGATCATTTTCAGTAAAGTTACATTATGATATGTGTTTCTCATTGTTAGGTTTTTATTTGCTGTGACTATTTAAGACAAAACAAACACATCTCAATAAACATTATTTTAGGCACTAATATGTATGCTGATGTCTTTGATGATCTTTATTTATTTCTTGGATGATCTAGATGAAATTTTATCATTATTATGGAGTCAGACACTGTCTCTTATTTTGAAAGTCTTTCATTTTTCGTCTTCTATCACTAGACCATTCCTGTAAAGTACCCTTATGCTGTCAACAAAGGTCTATAAAAATGACTCTGTTTTATGTTACCCATACCAGAATTGTCAAGTGGGCCTAAAAATATATTCTTAACTGCCATTTAGTTTCTTATTACCAATCCCTTATGAGTATTTTTCACTTGGTGCATATCATTGCTGTGAATTCTAACAATTAATTGGATGTGTTCATTTCCCTCTCTCTCAACAGGGGCAAGTGCAGTGTTGCCCTTCTGAACGAGACGGAGTCAGTACTGTCCTATCTCGAGAAAGAGGTAACCTGAGAGTTTACTTGAGTTTTTGTATTTTATCTCAAAAGATGCCCATGCCTTTAAATTAAATAATCCATTACCAAATATCATTATCGTAATATTAAAATCACTGTCTGATTATTAGACTGGACTCTGAGTAGTTTGATTTTGCTGGTTAGCTGAGATGAGAGTTGGTTAACAACTTTTTCTTCTCTCTGACTCCCAACTCCCCTTTTCAGTTATTAATAAAAGGCTTCTTGAAATACACACAGCATATAATTTACTTAGTTGTGTGGTAAATATTGTTAGTTTTATGAGATAGATGAGTTGGTGCTTAATTGCCCTCTTATTTTTTGTTTGATTTTCTTTATTAACCACAGGGTTTTTTTTCCCTCAGACTGTTTCCACATGAGATTTTATCTTTGATCGTCTATTTTCTTGCCTGGAATCCTAATAAGCTTTGTTAGTGAAAAACATTTTTTCTATCAACTTCCAGTCCAAAGCATTTTTGACGTTTCAGCAAGTTGTGTTAGAACAATGTATTCCATTTAAAGAAGCAAATCATGATAACCAATATTTGATGTTAATAGGCATTATAATGCCTTTTTAATTTATAACTATTTTATTGTGAGCACTATTGGGTATTTAACTATCACAGGGTTTTTTTAGTACTCATGTGCCAAGGGACTTCAAAGAGTTCATAGAAAAGTTCCCTTATCCTTTTATTTTTCCACGAATAGTTTGATGTTTACACACACAAACACACACCACACACATACACACACCTTAAACTAGTCATTTCCAAGTTTCAGTTGAAGAAAACATAGCAAAGCAAACAACACATAAATTAGTACATGTCAAAAATCTTGAAAAAATGACAAGAAGAATATGGAGGCAAATCAGAAAAGCAATGAGCATTTATAACATGAGCATTTATGCATGCCGACTGTAGCCAGGAAGGTAGGGTGTGCCCTCTCTGCAGCCAACAGAAAGATGCTCTTCTCATGACAGTAGTTTTAGTTCACAAAAGCAGAACGTCAAAGACTAAATGTAAAACAATAGTAATATACACATACAGTTTAAAAGCAATGTCATAATTCACACGTCACACGCGTCCGTGGATCAGTCCTATTGAAAGGAGCTGGGTAGTCATCACCACAAACAGTGTTAGGACATTTTCTCCCTTTCTTGTTACTAAATCCCCATTTTCCCCAAACTCCACTGCCATAACCCTAAGAAACTCTTTTTTTTTTTTTTTAAGGCATCACTGCCCTCAGGTGGTGGGAGTAGGAGGCCCAGCCTTTGCTCCTGGGAGCCGGAATTGAACCTCTATCCCAGTGGGCCGCAGTCCCGTGCACAACCACTACGCCACCAGGGCTCAGCCCCCTAAGAAACTCTTAACCCGGCTACTATCTCTGTAGGTTTACCTATCCTAGATTTCAGAAACATGCAAAATAACAAAAAGCCTCAATATAACCAACTCAGCTGGAAAGAAAGCAGAAAAATATTAAAAACCAGACTACAGCTGAGCGCTGGTGGTGTAGTGGTTGAGTGCAGGACTGCAGCCCACGGCGTTGATGGTTCAAATCCAGCAGCAGCTCTCCGGGAGCAAGGCTGGGCTTCCTACTGCCGCCAGGGCAGTGATGCCACACACAGAAAAACAAACAAACAAAAAAAAGCACCCAGACTCAATCCCCAATGGATCGAGGGAGAGCAGACTAAGGCAGCCACACATGCCCTTTGTGTGGTGTTGGTGGCGGGTGGATGCGTGTGCTGTGGGAGACGGAATGCCTCCAGCTCTTGGAGCTCTTTCTCCCTAGCCCCTGATTTCTCAGGGATCACTCCTTAGTCACTTTTGGAATAGCCAGTGCCATCGGAATAGTTTGTGTTATTTAGATATGCTGCTTTATTTCTTTTTTTCTTCCATTTTATTGGGGACTCGGACAACTCTTATCACCACCCAGACATCCATCCATCGTGTCCAGCACATTTGTACATTTGTTGCCCTCCTCCTTTTCATAGCACTTGCTTTCTACCTGAGCCCTTGGTATTAGCCAGTGACTCATTTTTTCCCTTCCCTCCCTGCACCCCCTGAATAGTTTATAAATTATTAATATTTTTTCACGTCTTTCACTGCCAATGTCTCCCAGGGTGTTATATGTAGATCCTTGTGATCCATTCCCCCTTTTGACCCCACCTTCCCTTCACCCTCCCAGTCTCGTCACTCTCAGCACTGGTCCTGAGGGATCATCTGTCCTGGATTCCCTGTGTTTCCAGTTCCTGTCTGTACCAGTGCATGTCCTCTGGTCTAGCCAGGTTTGTAAGGTGGAACTGGGATCATGATAGTGGGGGGAGGAAGCATTTAGGTACTAGAAGAAAGTTGTATGTTTCATCATTGCCTACACTACACCCCCTGACATATTTGAAAATATTAACTCAACGGGGAGAATGTGTAATACAATTCTTTATAACTGGCCATAGTTTGACAACTGACTGATAATGTAAACATCTCTTTGAATTCTTGCTCTTTTTCCTTATTTTTTGGAAATTCTCTTTTTTAATGAAACAATATTTTTTGCTTGTTTTCATTTTTCATGTCAGCAATATAAGTCTAAGAATCTCAAACATCTGAGTGGTCCTGTGCAGTCATTTCATGATATTTTATTGTAGATTACTGCAGGGCCCTGATAACATGCTATTAACATTTTACACATTAGAAGTGATTTGAAATATCTCTCCATTCAAATCAGATGGTGATTTAGTGACAGTTACTCTGGCCCCCAAGTAGTATTCTTTTTTTAAAAAATTTTTTTCCAAGTAGTATTCTTAATTTCTCATATCTTTTTTTTTTAAAGAAAAAGAAAAAAACACCAATTACCTAATGATTATACCCCGTAACTCTCTCAAGCAAGGGTGGCTTAAATATTCCTTCAGGGTTTTCTTCTCCTCAGACAGCCTTTTCCCTGAATGTATAAATGGTCACACACGTGTGATTAAAAATTTTGACAGTAGGGCTGAGCCCCGGTGGTGTAATGGTTGTGCGCAGGACTGCGGCCCACTGGGATGGACGTTCGATTCCGGCTCCCAGGAGCAAAGGCTGGGCCTCCTACCCACCACCAGGGCAGTGATGCCTAAAAAAAAAAACAAAAAAAAATTTTGACAGTTTATATATGCTATTCTATTCTCTTTTTATTTATCCTCATCTCTGGACAGTGACCCACAGTTAAAATACAACCGAGAATTTCTCATTCTCAATGGATGGCATTGACCTCTCTGGTTCTCTCCTCTCCTGTTGTCCCAGTCTGGAAGAGCCCTGACAGCAGAAAGCCTTAGAATCTGACACATTGTCCCTTATTTTTAGCTTGCCTCACCAAGGTTTTGGTAACAGCTTGATGATAAGGACAGGCCTGTCCTAGACACAGCCACGAGTCACTGTGGGAAGCGGAGGACAGAGCTGATGGCACAGCTGGCCCCCGGTGGTTATGTCCAACTCAGCAGAAGACGGGGAGCCAGTCCACTTTTTCCGTTGTGCTCATAACTAAGGCGTTTCAGTCAGCCTTTTAAGGAACTGCTGGAAAAGGGGTTGGGGCGATGTTAGTGATGACTATATGCCTATGCTTCTGTACCTTTATGTATGTGTGTATATATGTGTTTGGTATTTATCATGACAAATGATGTCTGTTAGAAAATCTATTTAAACACACATGCTGTGTAAGCGTTTATTAGGCAAAGCACCCTGGAAGGGATACACATAAGACTTAGCCTTAAAAAGAACTATACAGAATCATAATCGACAATATTTGAATGTCTACAACGTGACGCCAAGTAGTCAACCACTTGCAGGATTAATGCATCTGTAGTTTATTTAATATGAGATCTTTGTGCCTTTTAACATCTTTTATAAACTGAGAAACAAACACTGGAGGAATGGAGAACTATCCACGAAGGCATGCTTGCTGTTCAGAGCCGTGAGCTGGAGCGGCTTAAGCAATTGCTTGATTTCAGGCCTCTTCACTTTGACTTACCGTTTTAACTTGGCTAGCTTTCCCAAAACCAGGTTTAGAGCAGTTAATGACTTGCTTTTAGACAGAAATAAATAACGGAATTTTATCATCTAACTTTATTGCAAGCCATTTCTTTCAGGTTGATTTAATTCTGTGTTGCTTTACGTGATGACAACACTGCCATGCTCTCCTTAAAGATTTATGAATTTATGTCCCCAAATGAAATTTTGTACACAGGGTGAATCTTCAAGCTTTCATTAAGGTGACGTTGGATTTATTACTTTATAAAAAGCAGGAGGCATTATGATGACCAAGATCTTTTCGTTTTCCCAGGATGCTTTTTTCTACTCGCTGGTCTACGACCCCTCCGTGAAAACCCTGTTAGCTGACAAAGGCGAAATAAGAGTGGGACCCCGATACCAGGCGGACATTCCGGAAATGCTCTTGGAAGGTACGTGGCCCCTCCGGCTTCCGGGGCCACAAATAGGTTGACGCACTAGTGCTCCTACCCTTCTCCTAAGGGAGCAGCAGCTCTCAGTCACAAGCCCATGTCTACATTGTGATATTTAGAAACGCCACAAAAAGAAGACCCTGTCTGTGACCAGTAATTCACTTGCGGCCTCACATTTGGGAGTTTTATGGCTATGCGCTTTTTTCTTTTTTGTGTTTGAAGTAGAAGCTCTAAGAACTCACTAATGTGCACTTTCCTTTTTCCACTCGTGCTTGCAAACCCTCCAGTCCCGCAGCTGAGGGGGCTGCCGGCCATCTAGAATGTGATGAGCCGTGGTAGACACTTTGGCCGACCTGGCTTGTTTATGGACCGAGGTATTCAGAACTTTGTGTGTGAAAGACCGATCTTCCTAAAGAGATTCTTTCCCCTTCTTTCTCCTATCAAGATGGTACAATGAAATCTTTTCTCCTTGGTTTCAAACAGAAAATATTCTTACTCTTAAAAAATGAAATACAAAAGGAAATTGCATATATAATGTAGAAAATGGATGCCTTTTTATCTTTTTTCCATTTCAACCTACGTCAATGACCTGGTACTTTAGGATCTAGTGTCTTTTTTTTGTGGCTTACATACATTATCATGCTACCTGACTTCTTCAGTGTACAGTGGAGCTCCTGCATCTTTCCTATCTCTTAGGGTGATACCTGTACAGTTCTTTGTTTCATTTTTTTGTGGGCATCACTGCCCTCTGGTAGGAGTAGGAGACCCAGCCTTGCTCCTGGAGAGCTGCTGCTGAATTTGAACTGCCAACCCAGTGAGCCGCCGTCCCACACAAAACCACTACTCCACCGGAGCGCAGTCCCTGTACAGTTACTAAATTTGCCTGATACACAACCACAATTTCCTTAGCTAGTCTCCTTTTACCAGGAGCCCATGTGGTATAGTGGTTATGAGCTGAAGGTCAGCAGTTCAAAACCACCTTCAGCTGCCCGGGGTTTCTACTCCCGTCAACAGTTACAGTCTTGAAAACTCACAGGTTTCAGCAGTGACTCAGCAGTGAGTTTGGTTTTCATATGTACCTGCCATATTTTGGTGTCTTTAATATTTTTGATATTGCAAAGGATGTCTGATAGAAAATCCATGCAAATGTATTTGTGGTGAAAGTATTTTTGAACTGGAAACGATACAGTATATTCACAACTCCAAACTCATTCCCATCAAGTGAATGCTGACGCATAGGGACCCAATAGGCAGGATAGAACTTCCCCTGTGAGTTTCTGAGACTGTAACTGAGACCCCTCTGTCTCCCAAGGAGCGACTGGTTTTGAATTACTGACCTTGTGGGTCATGGTCTGACTTGTTCCCACTAAGCCCCCAGCGTCCCCCTCCACATGGTACATAGATGTTCAGTATTGGACATATTCTTTTTCACCTTCAAAATGGATGCTTTAATTTACAGATGAGAAACAAGATGCCATCAACAGTACTACTGACCAGTTTTTAACAATTAATCTTCATGTAGATTTCAGATATAGATGAAGGGACAACCCCCCCCCCCGCCCCCCAAACAGACAGACAGAAAAAGAAATCTACACAGAGTTTCCATAGTACACATTTTCCCACGAGATGAGCCCTGAATTAGTGCACTTCGTGGTGTCACCTGGGAAGGTTCTCTTCCATTGCAGTGATTTTTTTTTTAAACTTTTGTTTTATTCTTCCTCTTTTGGGATGGATGATTTAAGAGAACAATGTGCTGCTGTGAAATTTGTTTCTGACTTTGGAAAAATGATGTGAACACAGCTTACAAAGACAGCGCTACAGAAAAATTCAAGTTTTGAGTGGTTTTCTCCTTTCAAAAAAGGTGAAATGTTGATTAACTACAAACCTCATTGTGAGTGTCTCAGTTCATCAATTTTTTTTATTTGTTTGTTTTTTGGGCATCACTGCTTCTGGTGGTTGTGGGCGCTACCCAGTGCTGCTCCTGGGAGCCGCTCCTGGACTTGAACCGCCAAACCCACGGGCTGCAGTCCCTCACTCAACCACTTACGCCACCAGGGCTCAGCCCCAGTTCATCAATTTTTGGCAAAAAACAAAAAACCCAGCATGCTTTCTTGCCCCACGCACCTAACTCACCTGACCTCACTTTTTTTTGGGGGGGTGGGGGAGGCGCATCACTGCCTCTGGTGGTTGTGGGCGCTACCCAGTGCTGCTCCTGAGAGCAGCCGCTGGATTTGAACCGCCAAACCCGTGGACCACAGTCCTGCACTCAACCACTTACGCCACCGGGGCTCAGCCCTCTGACTTCACTTTTTGCAACTTCTTTTTGTTTCTGCAAATGAAGAGGGACATAAAAGAACAGTGATTTACAATGTAGAAGAAGGGAAGTAAAAAAATGAGAAAATGGCTGTCATCCATCCAAACAGATGAGTTTGAAAAATATTTCCAAGAATGGAATAGCAGATTTGACATGTATTAAGTATAATGGAGAGTGTTTTGAAGTGATATGGTTGTTTTGTAAAAAAAAATTAAACACATAGCTGGAGGTGTGGGAGTGTGTGTGGAAAAAATTATTTTTTTATGGTTATCTCATAGTTCTTTTATTTATTTACTTATCATTTTATTAGGGGCTCTTACAACTCTTATCACAATCCATACATCTATCCATTGTGCAAAGATTATTTGTACATGTTTCCATCATCATTTTCAAAGCATCTGCTTTTCCTTGCTATCAGCTTATTTCATTCCCTTCCCCCTACGAGCCCTCATTGTATTTCTTTAAAACATATAAAGAGTTTAAGTATTCTGACTTTAGTTTTCATTAGTTAGATTAATTTTGCATTGTGGTATTTTAAAGATTAATTTACTTATTGGTTAGTGCTCTTTGAACATTAAGAGTGTTTGCCCATGGTCCATCTGTGTTGCAACAACCACTTTCATTGTTTTTTTAAATTAGCAATTTTATTTGATTACATGCTTTTTAATTAATTTTTTGGCATTGGACATTGCTGGGTTTGACAAATCCTGTAGCCCATATGCTGGTGAAATGAGAGTTTAAGATTTTTTCCTCCTTCTAAAAGCTGTTGTTAATGGAGTGAAGGCTTTCAGAGCAGATCAGTTTTCTGCTCAACAGTTCATGCACATTTTGTTTCATTGTTTGGAAAACCCACAGTGTATCAACACTTATCCCCCTTTCTCGCTCTGCTTCTGGTTTTTATTCTCCCTTCTTTCCAAGCCCTTCTCAAATCTGCCCTTGGGATATGCGGACCTTTTGATCTCAGCTGTTTAATTATTCAGAGTTGTGCATTACTTCTGTAGTGTTGTTTATTGTTCACTTAAAATTGAGTCACAGAAGTGAGCACAGCTTATGACCTGAGAGATTGCTCAGAGACTTAGTTTGGGGGTTTTCACCAATATCTATCTCTCTCTCTCTCTCTCTCTCTCTCTCTCTATATATATATATATATATATATAATATTTATTTCTTGTTATACAAAATTAAGAATTTGTAAGTACAGAAAGGCCACCACTTGTTCTGAAGTTTGATCCATAGGTCTCCTCCCCTCTTTTTGACCCTGCCTGACTTTTGAACACTGGATGCACACAACTTAAATCCATAGATGCTTAGGACTTGGTGAGCTGTAGCGCACCACAGGGGCCAGCGGTGGGATAATAAGTGACTGTGAATAGTGCTTTTCCTTATAGATTTCCAGTCTTGCTGGGCTGAGGTAAGAACAAAGCTCAGTGAGGAAAGACTGGGCCTGGCAAACAGAATGGTGAGTGTGTTCTCCATTGTGTTTGTGTGTTGTTGTCAATAGATTGGGAGTGGGGAGTCAATATTTTGAATAAATTATGAGATTATGTTCACTGGCTGTCTGTTCCTTGCAAGTTAATTGGTCTACTACAAGTAATTTAGATGTGCATGTCATTATTATTTGACATTAGGCATATAAATAGCATGATACCTAAGTGTTCAGGTTATATTTGTTGTTTTAATTAAAATTTTTACAAAAAAAATACTGTAGTGAATATGGTTTTGTGTAACAGGTACTCGTGCACTTTGCAAATATAACTCCAAAAATACAGCTCTCGAAGTGGGATTTTAAAATCATAAGGCATAATATATTTTCAACTTTATAGATACTCTGAAACTGTCTCCTAGAATACTTGCATCAGTTTTCACCTGGATATTTTTTTCCCCTCCTAGTTTTAATTCACACTTTATTCACTTAAGATGAAGTTCATCTTTTCAATGTGTTCTGTGAGTTTTTGAGAAGTTCATGGGTTCCTAGAAAAATTTCAGATGACCCAGCTGCTCATAAGGCCAGGGTGTTTTCTGAAGGCCTGTCCAGGTTCCCCACCGGGGCCCAGCCAAATCCTGCAGTTCCCCAAGAAGCCTGTTGAACTGTCGCCCTGTGTTTCTTTGCGCTTTCTGATCACACTGCTCATGCAGTCCCTCACCCATTGTTCTTGTTAATTGACTTTTTAAAATGTTGAAAGTGCATGCCCTTTTCTTGACGACTGAGCTCTCGAGGCCTCTAGTAAGTGTAGCAAGTTTTGTTTATTGAGATATAAAGATATATGCCCAAGCAGATAACGAAGGTAGGCTATGTTACCTAGCAGTGCCATGAACACCAGCAACTGCATGAGTTCTCATTTATTTAAAAGCAAAAACATCTGAATGTGGTATTTGTGCCTGAAAACGGTAAGGTCTGTTTGGAGTGATATAATTTGGAAGGCACAGTTATCTACCTGGCTTGGCGTGGTTCAGATTTATTTTGCGCAGTCTGTTTTGCCCTTTCAAATTCATAGAGATCCTGTGTACAATAGAGGGAAACACAGCTGGTCCTGCCGTATCCCTCACTAGTGTTATTCATTTTGAGCCCGTGGTTGCCATCTGTGTCATTCCATCTTGAAATTCTTCTTTGTCGCTGACCCTCTTTCAGCAATCAGGATATCCCTGCCCTATGAATCATCCCTCCTGCTACGTGTATCAAGTCCTTCAGATGAAATCCCAACATCCTTCACTTCTAAGGGACATTTGGGGTCTACTCCTAAGATATAAAGATACAATTTGATTGCTGTTCTGGCAGTCCACAGTACTTTGAATAATCTCCGTCAACAACATTATTCAAATGCATCGATTCTTCTGGGGTCTCCTTATTTATTGCCTAACTTTCCTATACATATGAGACTAGTGAAAATGCCGTTGTTTGGAATGCTGTCAAGAGGTCTTATGCAGCAGATATACCCAGTCCAGTATGTTGCTTTGTTTTTGACTGCTGCTACCAGGGGCATTGAATATGGATAGAGGTAAAATGAACTCTTTGACAATGTCAGTCCTTTATCTGCCTAACATGATTTGTCTCCTGGTCTGGTTGTGAAGGTATCGGCTTTTTTATATTGAGTTGCAGTTCTTACTGCAGGCTGCAATCTTTGATTTTCATCAGCAAACACTTCAAGTCTTTGCTGTTAGCAAGCATGGTTGCATCATCTGCACATTGCAGTTTGTTAATAAGCCTTCATCTAAGGCTGGTACCATGCCCCTCCCCCCAATTGTCCAGATTCTTGGATCATTTGATGAATATATAGATGAAAAAATATGGTGAAATGATACAACTTCAGATATAACCACATACCATCTGTGTTAGTCCGGGTAGACTAGAAAGATTCATGGAGACTCATGTGAATAGAAAGAAGTTTATACACAAGAGCATTTGAATGTTGAGAAAACATCCCAGAGCAGTCCAGATCAAATTCCTAAGTCCGATATTAGCCCATTAGGCTGATACAAATCTATGAAGTCCTCTTCAGTCATAGGAAATACATGCAACAATGCCAAATGCAGGATGATCACAGGCCAGTGGGTGGGAAGTCTTCTGGATGCTGTGGCGTTGTAAGCATCTCAGCCATGGCAGGAGGCTTCACGTGACTTCTCTGGCTCCAGAGGTCTGGTTGCATCAGGGAAGTTCCATGTGACTTCTCCAGCTCCCCGGGCATAGTGCCATGTGTCTTGTCAGTAGACCGTCTCCATGGGAGTGAGGAGAGACAGAAAGTGTCTCCTATTGCCAGGGAGGAACATACAGGAGTTCCTAGAATTCTTAGGAGAAGGCCATGCCCACACAGAGGCCTTATTGGCTATGACCCACTTGGCAGACTAGACTCCACCCCTTCACTCCTAATCCTCTCAAGTCCCAAATTGACATCAAATACTGTAACTACCACACCATCCCCTTGGTTTGAATCACTGCTTCTTGGTTCTTTTTTTTTTTTTTTTTGGCATCACTGCTCTCCGGTGGTGGGAGTACGAGGCCCAGCCCGCTTCTTGGTTCTTGTACAGGTTCCACGTGAGCACAACTGTGTGTTGCAATTAACCTTCTTTTCAGTGTTATCTATGGTGTGTTATGATCCACATGGTAGAATGCCTTTGCAGGCAGAGTCACTGAAATACAAGAATTGTCTCTCGTATCCCCGCTTTCAGACAGTGTGCCTCTAATAGCAATGATATCCTTTGTGCTGTGTCATCTTCTGAATTCAGCTTGATTTTCTGGCAGCTCCACGTCAATTCAGCTATTGTCAAAGCTTTTTTTTTCCCCCCCAGCAAAATTTTACTTAGATTGGATATTAATGATAATTTCTGCATTTTGTTGGCTTCCTTTCTTGGGAACAGGCACAAGTAAGGATCTCTTCCAGACAGTTGGCCAGGTAGCTGCTTTCCAAATTTCTTGGCATTGGCTTCTTGAAGCATTTTAGTAGATATTCCATCAATTCCTGGAGCCTTGCTTATTGTTAATGCCTTCAGCGCAGCTTAGATTTGAGTGCAATTTGAACTTCTTTCTGCAATACCATTGTTACCGATCATAGATGTCTTGAACGGTTTGAATGTCGACTAGTTTTTTTTGGCATACTGACTGTATTTCTTCCACACCGTGAATCATCCACTAGCGTCCCCTTTGTTCACAGGCGAATAGGTGACATTGATTGCATGGGGTCATGCAGCCGTTCTTGTCCACTTTCTTCCATGCCCTGTCCTCATGAGCATGAACGCACTGCCTCCCAAGGTTCCCACTGCATCTTTCTAGTTGCTGGGCTTTTTTTTTTTTTTTTTTGAGTTGCTGCTTTTGGTAAGTTTCTCAATGTTAGAGAAAAGCACCCTATTTTTCATCGCAAATGAGGAGATCTTCTTGGATGCTTATTTTAGCGTAAAACATTTTGACATGTCCAAGATGCTTCTTTTTTACTTCTCCACCAGCTAAGTAGATGGATGGATGGTTCAGAGGCCTCTCCACCTCTCTGTTTGTTTGTTTGTTTGTTTGTTTTTTTCCTAATTATTTTCTCCGGAGGATGAAAGGGAGGCTCATGAGCCTGGGGACAATGAAGCCACATTTACGAAGCACAATCATTGGCATCAGTGTGGCTGGCGTCTACTCGCGGGGGAATTAAATGGGAGAAAACATCATCTTCTCAAGCAGATATATTTAGGGCTTGCTGCAGCCTGCGCTTACTAACTCTTTTGATTCTCCTCAGCGGGTCCGTTCCAGCCAGTGGCCCAATTCCAGTTTGCACTGGCACAGGCTGCAGCACTAGATTTAATACCCGGGTGGGTTTGAGTTTGTGGTGGTAGCAGCACTGTGCCAGCAAATGTTACAAACTTGCTTTCTTTGTGAGCATGTCTTGTTGGATTCTAAGACTGCATTGTGTCATTTGTTTTGCTAGTGAATACATCTTTATGTGGCTTTGGGATTTTTAAATTCATATTTGGCTACCCACGATCTAACACACTCTTGAAATCTGGAAAGATCAGTATGTCTTTGCAAATGACGGTAAATGTTTGAGATTTTTGACGCTTTCATTGATTCAGAATAAACCATCTAGAGAATTTTTTCGTAGAAAAAGTTGATAAGTGGGAAGCTTCGAATAGTTCTATAAGTGTATTATAACACTTGAATTTTAGGATTGAAATTTGTTTTGCATATTAAAATTTAAGGCTTGAGCAACCTTATACTAGATTATTATACTAAAATAACTTTGGGCACACAGGCGTGGCTGTACAGGATAACTTTGGTAAAACTATGTAACCTCTCTACATCCCCATTATTTCCTCCTTATAAAGCGACCAGATTTTAACACTGGTAAAGTGGGGCACCATTGACCAGGGTGGGGATGAGGTGTAAGAGGGGGTATATTCCCTTCCCGTTCCCCTGCCATTCCCTAGCTTGTTGTGCATTCTTTCCAAAAATCGGGACTTTTTAAAAAACACCGCGGGACATGGGAAAAATTGTTTAAAATCGGGACGTCTGGTCACTTTGTTATAAAGGGAATTGATCTTAGTCTGACAGTGACTCAATGAAGTAATCCTTGTAAAGCATTTAGTGCACAGTAGAAACTCATTGTTAGCTATTGGGGTTCCTGTACCCCTCACCTCTACCGCCCTGTGCTGGACATCATAAGGTGGAATCTACTCAGTGGCAGTGGGCTTGAGCTTGGAGCCAGTGCATGAGGACTTCACAAGGTGTAGGTGTCTCTCTTAGGATTAAAGGATTCAGTTAGTATACTCTTCTATAGAGACAGTGACCCCGTTGATGGTTTCTTGAGGGGGCGTGTCTGGCAGGGGAGGTTAGGAACTGATGACAATGAGTACAAGAAAGAAGCCAATGTCCTAATTGGATTGTGGAGATGATTGTACAACTGTTTAATATGCTTGGACTATTGAATTGTGTGATGTGTGAAATATGTGCCAATAAACTTAAAAAACCATTATCTTTTTTGCTGCTCTATGCACCGCTTCCACTTGAGAGAGCTGAAATGTAGTTGATAAAAGGGAAAGGTTACATGTGTGCAGTGGAGATCTTGTGGATTCATACAAGCGTCTCTGAGGAATCAGAGCAAGTCTTCTCATAGATCAAGAGGCTTCATGAATATAAAGGTGAACATCCTACCAGAGGCCTTTTCGTTGTACAAGCATTGGCTGGTTGTATTGTCGTGTGCCCTTAAATTGATCCGGACTTAAAGTAGAACTGCCCCATAGGCTCGACTGTGTCTAGCCAAAACTTGGCTCCTGTCAAGCAGGTGGTGTGTTGGAATTGCAGGGCAGTGAATTACTTGATGCGGTTCTTGTAGCCATTCATTGTAATTTTTGCCAGATGGTTGGTTGGGAAGGGGTGTAAGTGCTGTTGCAGCTTACCCTGTCAAACAGATTCTAACCTTAGCCGCGTCTTGTGTCGCCCTCAAAGTTGTTATCATATTTGAGCCCCTGTATCAGCCCTTGCCCCCACCCCCCCACCCATCCCCTCCCCCTGTATCAGCCCCTTTTGTCGAGGGTCTTCCTCTTTATTTGCTAGGCATGATGTCCTTCCCAGTAACATGCTCAAAGTGGGTGAGATTTCCTTTTGGGTGGCTGGTGGCTACTGTAAATGTTAATGTTTCTTGACTCCCTTTCAGAGTTCTCTTTGTCAGTGTAATTTTTCTGAGTTGACCCTGCACCTGCCACTTTGCGGAAGCCTTTCAACTAGCTGTTGATTTTCTTGTATGGGTAGGACCATGCCATCTGCAAATAGAATTTTATTTCTCCTTTGCCAATTTGGATCTCTAATTATCTCTCCCTTTTTACCTTTTACCTAAAATGTTTAGTACAACACTGAGTAGAAAATCACCCTTGTCTGCTACTTGTTCTCCAGGGAAAGCTTTCCACCTCTTTGTTCCAGAGAGTAATGTTGGCCATTGATTTTAGGTATATATCATATATACTCATGTATCAGTTGAGTTTTTCAGCATATTTCAAATGCAATTTTGTGGTAAAATTAGTTGCCTTGGCTGATATTTGGTTTGGCTTATAGTCGAGTATATATAATATGTCCTGCAGATTTCCCCTTTTATTCCAATGACATTGAGTGACTTTGGGATTTTGTCAAATGTCTGCTCTGCTGAATTGATATGATAATGTGGTTCTTTCCCTTTGTTTTATTTCTATGATGAATTATATAGATTTTCCCCTTCCCCTTACAGTATACCTCATATGAATCTCACATGGTCATGATCCACTATTTTGTGTTATAATGTTGAATTCTTTGGGCTAGGATTTTGTTGAGAATTTTTTTGGGAGCATCACTGCCCTCTGGTGGGAGTAGGAGGCCCAGCCTTGCTCCTGAAGAGCTGCTTCTGGATTTGAACCGTCAAGCCAGTGAACCACAGTCCCCGCACACAGCCACCACACCACCGGGGCTCAGCCCTGAGAATATTTTGCATCTATGTTCATGAGGGATATTGGTCTGCAATTTTGATATAATTGTGTTACTGTTTGGTTTTGGTATCAGTGCTATGCTGCTTCATAAAACAAGTGCTAGGTATCCTTTTCTAAACACTATCCTTTCCTATAAATAAAACAAGTGCTAGGTATCCTTTTCTATACACAGTCTTTTCTATACACTGGAGTGGAATTGGTGTCAGTTGTCCTCTGAATGCCTGGTAGCACCACCAGTGGAGCCCTCTGACTTTGTGTGGGAGTTTGTCAATGACCCACTCAGTTTACTCTTTTGCTAAGCATGAGGGTTTCTACTTTAGTGTGTAGGTTGAGGGAGATAGAGTGCTTCTGGAAATTTGTCCATTTCTTCTAGATCTTCAGATTTGTTGGCATGCAGTTCTTCCTCTCAGAATTCTATTATTATCCTTTATATTTCTATTGGTTTGGTTGTAACCTTCCCCATTTCATTTCTTATTCCTGTAGTTTGCACCTTTTCCTTAATGAGATTTGTCTGTGGTTTGTGGACTTTGCTTGTGCTTTCAAAGAGCCAACTTCATATCTTGATTCTTTGAATTGTTTTTCTCATTTGGGGTTCTTTTTCTCGCTCTCTTTTAAAAAATGTATTTGTGTGTGTATGTGAGTTTTTGATAATGATTGAAATTCGCTCTCCGTTGAGTCAAGGGGTTTTTAAAAAGTGCCTTCTGTTACCCTGTAGATTTAAAACAGGGCCTTGGTCAGCTTCCCAGTATTTGATTTTTTAAAAAAAATCCTATTGCTGATTTACAGTGTTATAGTGTTATGTTGTTGTTTTTAATCCAAAATAGGTTTATTGGGATGGCGTCCCACTCATTGATCCAGGGTCTTTGAGTGCTGTTTCGGTCTGAAGACGCGTCCTTCTGGAAGCCTTGCTTTCCTCCCGGAGCCTGACCCTGGGCAGTAGAGTAGCCAACACACAAAGCTGCTGTTTGCGCCTGGCTGGAGATTGTGGTGGTTTTATAGCAGCCTGGGCACTTGACATCCATGAAGTAGGGATCGGGGCTCGGCACCAGGTGCTTCTTTCTGTGTTTCCTCCTCTCTTCAGGAGAGACACGAAGGGGCTCCTTTGTGAGAGGCGTGTTCGCTTGGAAAGTCTTCACTGCAAGAAAGCAATTTTATAGTGTTTTGATCGGAGATGTTTGTAGTATTTTAATATTTTAAATTTTATTGAGGCTTGCTTTTTCACCTATGTATGGTCTATACACCCGTGAAAGAGTCTCAAAATACATAAATCATAGGCTACCAGCACCGGAGAGAGAAATCGACAACTCTACAATAATAGTAGGAAACTGGCTGAGCCTCGGTGGCATAGTGGTTGAGTGTGGGACTGCGGCCCACGGGTTTGGCAGTTCAAATCCAGCAGCAGCTCTCCGGAAGCAAGGCTGGGCCTCCCACTTCCACCAGAGGGCAGTGATGCCCCCCCACCCCCCAAATAGCAGGAGACTTTAGTATACCACTTTCAATGAGGGATAGGACAACTGGAAAGAAGCTCAGCAAAGAGGTAGAAATCAGTAACACAGCCAGCACCATTGTTATACATAGAGCTCAGAAACCACTCCACTCTGCAAGAGTACAGTACACAGTCTTCTCCAGTGCACACGGAACATTCTTCAGAGCAGGCCACATATTAAATCACAAAGAAATATTAAACCCTCTATAATTTATTTCTATAAATTGAAATGTGTTTTTTGGACATATTTAACTTAATTATGATAATAAAAGTAGGGATGTTTTTGTTATTAGGAAACTATTCTAGAAAAAGAAAAACATCTTAGCACCCTTTGTAGTGAAAGACAAAGATATCCTTCCTAAAATTGCGAGAGGAATTACTATCACAAATTGGGTTTTAATTAGTCAGCTCATTGTAGTTAGTTGGTTTGTAAATAGTGTACTGACTTGGAGTAGTGCCTAGATTGTTAACTGGAAACAATTATGGAGTATCGTGTAAAGAATGCTAGGTTAAAACCCAGGGATGATAGTTTGAAGACAAAATTAATAAGACTCTTCCTTCAAGGAGTTAGGGGAAACGGTAAAGGCACAGGTAAGAAACAGCTGGAGAGTACTTTTCTTTTTCTTCATTTTATTGGGAGCTCTCACAAATGTTATAGTAATCCATAGTTCCATTAGATCAAGCATGATTGTACAATTGCTGCCACCATCATTTTCAAAGCATTTTCTTCTTGCACTCTTTGATACCAGCCCCCTCATCCCTGCCCTCCCCCCTCAGAATTCTTATTATATAAAATATTATTATTGTTGTTATTTTTTTTAAAAGTCACTTTCTAACATCTTCATAAATAAGAAAAAAACTCTTAAACTTGTGTGTGCGTGTTCGTGCGTGCATGTACACATATCGAAGTACTGCAAAGCGTGTTCCTTCTTCATATTAAGGTCAGCGTATTTTTAACAGCTCTGTGTCTGCTGTCACTGACATACCAGCATGCCTCTTTGTTTTCTGTTAGCCCTTCTCACTGCAAACTTTTTGTCCTTCATTACTTCCAGTTAGTTTCATAGCTCTGACTTCAGCATTTATTTCTGTCGAGCAGATGCTAGGCCATTGCTAAGTGTATGCTTTGAAGGATGGTGTAGGTTTCATGACACCCTCTTCTATGAGAGCCAGAGCTTCTCGTTACCTGTCAAATGTCTGTTCAGTTGTGCCTGCAGGATCTCCCGGAGCACGTTCATAGCCCACAGCTCCTCTCCTGCCGTCAGCATAGCCCAGGAAATGAGCGCCTTTGCTCTGCCCACATCTCAGAGCCACGCCTTGGTCCATAGTCTCATTTCTGTTTCCAGGTCTTGTCCCATAGTCATTGCATCTATACCTTTCATATTAGCGACAGCCCCGCCCCTCAGCGGCCTTGAACGGTGTCTGTAATTTTGGGGAGTCTTGGCGCCTTATCTGTGTGTCTCTTTTGATACGTTTATTTCTATGCAGGTGTATCATAGTTATATTGACACATAAGTGTTATCTTAGTGTAAGATTCTTCTGTTTTTCTCCCAGTAGTTTTATTGGCATCTAATTCACTTATCACCCAATTCAGTCATTCAGTCACATCAATGAGAATTGTAAAATCATCACCACAATCTGTTTTATAGTGTGGCAGAGTTACTTTTTTTTGGGGGGGAGGGTCTTTATTTCCTTTTAGCACCTGCCTGAGTACCTCAAACATATAGGTACTCAAAAAATGCATGTAACGGACTAGATGAAGGTACCACGTGGTTTGTTTGGTCACGTTGGTGATTATTGTGCATCTGCTCTCTGGGAAGGGCCAGGGGAGGGGGATATGCCAAAGTCTTACTTTAAAGCATTCAGAATGGTTGGAGTTGCCATCATCGGCTGACTGTGACAATGTGCCCTGTCAGTAACAAGACTCCTTTCCTTTGTTCTTGCACAGGAGAATCAGATGAAAGGGAACAGTCAAAACTGGAAGTTAAAGTTTGGGATCCAAATAGCCCACTTACAGATCGACAGATTGACCAGTTTTTAGTTGTAGCACGGTGAGTATAGCGCTCTTGAACCAAGTCATATCTTTTCTTTGTATAAAAGATGTTTATGTATTTCCCCATACTTATCATATATACTCGCGTATGAGCTGGCCTGAATATTTGCTGAGGCACCTAATTTTAACACAAAACTGCATTTTAAAAAGTGCTGAAAAACTTGGCTTATACTCAAGTATATTGGTTGTATCATTCTCTGTTGTGAAATAAAGACTGCTATGTAAGGTCCCATGTTACTATATGCTATGCTTTTATGTAATATGCCAAGCATATGATAACTTGATTTACTATCACTGAGTTTCTGTTTTTGGAACTTTGGAATTGCATTAATTAAATGACTTGCTCAGTTGTAAACTGAAAAGTCACTGGTTCAAACCCAACACCTGCTTTAAGGGACGAGGGTATGGCAGTTTGTTTCTGTAAAGATGGATTGCCTTGGAAACTCCATAAGTTATTTCTACTCTTTATTTTTTAAAAGATAAACTGGTTTGCGAGTTTTTAGTCATGAAAATAGTCGATTCCCCCATACAATAGTGAAACACTACAGAATAATATAGAGCATGTGTAATACTAGAATTCCATTAGCTTTAATTGAAGACCCCTTGCTAACATGTGTGGCATGCATCTCTCATGGCTAATAAGCAGGAGCATGTTTCCATGTTTCTTGGTTGCTGAAATGTCTTATTTGGTATATGTCTGTTAATATCTTGCCCATTTTTAAATTGGATGGTCTTTATGTTGTTGAAGTCTCTTACATAAAGATGAAGCCGTAAGCATATGCCCCATCACCACTTCCAGGTGTAGGTTACTTTTTCACTCTTTTGATTCACTTAAGTATCTAATTTTCATGGGGTCCCAGTGATGCATAGGGCACTCGGGTGGCTTAGTGGGTTACACATCTAAAGGCTAACCACAAGATCCGTGGTTCAGGCTCACCAGCGGGGACAAAGATGAGGTGGAGGCTGTCTGATATCATAAACATTTAAAGGCTCAGGAGCCCAAAGGCCCGTGTTACTTAGTCCCATGGGGTTGCACGGAGCTGGAATGAGCTCGATGGCCTTGGTCTTTGGCTTTTTAACATTTCAAAACATTAGAATCAGGTAGCTCTAGCTGGTAGATACAAGCATCTTCACATATTATCCTGGGATTTTCTGGTGAACTTGTTTCCAAAATGCAAAATCAAGTGAGACGGACTCCTCTTGGACCAGCACTGGCAGTCACTCAGCCTTGTGAAGGTTGCACATGCCAGCCCCCAAGCGCAACGCCTGCCTGTCAGGTGACTGTTGCAGCAGTTGAGTGTTCAGTGTTGGGGCAGAGAGAAGAGAAGCAGACAAACAGGTCTGGAGTAGGGATCAGTATACAGAGGAAGCCACCGTCTTGGGGGCTCTAGACAGGTCACCTGGACTGTGGGTTATTTGATGATATTATAAGATCAGAATTGGGTTAGTGTTTCTTTTTCCTCTTCTAAAGTACCATGTGTATTCCTTTCCTTAGAGGGTAGCCTATGTTAGGGGCACCTAGGAGGCGCACATAGAATCTTTCCAAATTTTGACTTACAGTCTTCCAAGAAGACATTAAGACTATAATCAGATACTCCTTCACACCCACCAGGATACTGTCGATATAAGAGATGGGCCATGTCCTGGGTGAAAACTGTGAGCTGCCAGTGCAAAATTTCCCCCAGTAAAAGAGTGGTCAGGCACATGGGGCTGGGGCGGGGTGGGGAGTCAGAAAAATGTATGTGATGTGGCACAGGAAACAAGGAACACAGTCTCTGTCAACAACACAAAGATGACTCGGAAGCTCTCCAACCTACCGGATTTGACTCCTAGAAGGCAGCTTCCTTCAGGGATACGGGAGGAAGCGGGGAGGGAGCCAGAGGCGGTGTGGGAGTGCTGCCGACATTAATTTGGACCTGGATGATGGTGAGATGGCTGGAGTCACCTGACGAAATGTGAAATTGTCGTACACTTTGCAGTTTTATACATGTCCGTTGTATTTTAATTAAAATGCGTGGAACACGTGTTGACCATGGTGGCACCAAGCAGTGAGTGCTAGCCTTCACTCTAGACTTCCCCTCCCAGGTTCAAGTTCTATTTATAGAGAAAGAACTTCTTGTTCATTAAATGAGAATTAGCCTTGTGGTAATGATTTTGTTTATAATGAGATTTTTAGCAGAAACCTGTTATACATTGAGTCCTCACAGGAGACAGGGCTGCTACAGTTAATGAGATCTTATAGCATCGAAAAGCGTGTTTCTGGGATTTCATAATTTCAGCTGGAAAGGTGGCCAGAATGTGCGTGGCCCTGTTAGCCACGCTCCTCTGCAGCTGTGCCATCCGCCCCTCTGAGCAGGCTTGAGATCCAGATTTATTTGTGGCCGTTTGTCATAGGTCTTCTCCTTCCATCTCCAAACAGGCTGCTTTAAAAATTTTAATTATAATCTGTATTTGATCAATTGGTTGTCAATTATGAAATCTATCTATCGATCTATCTAAAATATGTGGGAGAGGCTTATATACAAGAGGAATGAAACATTGAGAAAGCATCCCAACCCAGTCTAGTCTAAGTCCACAAGTCTGATATTAGCCCATATGTTTGATACCAATCCATTAGTCTTCTTCAGACTCACAAAGCACATGCAATGATACCAGGACAATCACAGGCCAGTGGGTGCAGAGTCTTGTGTATCCAGTGGCAGTGGAAGCATCTCAGCGCTGGCAGGGGTTTCCCCATGGCCTGTCAAGCATCTCAGCACTGGCAGGAGTCTCCACATGGGTTCTCTCCCCCAGAGGTCTGGTTCCTTCAGGGTAGGTCCATGTGGTTTCTCCTCTGGCACCTCCAGGACTCAGGGTCTATTAAGCATGCTGCCATCTTGTCCTGTCAGTAGTGCGCCTCCCAGGGACTCCAATTATGAAACCTTAAAGAAAATGCTTCTCATTTGGTATTTGGTTCTGAAGCATCCATGAATGTGTTTAGACTCTTCTACAGGCTTTGTTTCATCAGCCAGATGCTTGCTTTGCATTTTAATCATAAGCATGTCCTCTGAGGCTCACTCTCTCTCTCACTGTTTTGTGTCCGTGCAGTGCTGTGGGGACGTTTGCACGAGCCCTTGACTGCAGCAGTTCTGTGAGGCAGCCCAGCCTGCACATGAGCGCAGCCGCCGCCTCCCGGGACATCACCCTGGTAAGACGCTTTCTGGAAAGGGGGGCGACTTTCCCTTCTGCTACTTGCATAACTGCAAAATTGACGTAACATCGATACGGACCCACGGCCTCCCAGCTCAAGCCTTGCTGGGTGCTGGCTTGGTTTGGCTGAAATGCTTGGGGTCCTGGGTCGTCTTGTTCCTAAGTCACCTCTTAGGTTTGTGAGTCGAGACAAGCCATGATGGCTACCCCATGGACAGATGTGAAGGAGTGAAACTGCATACCATGCATACTCAAAAATAGGCTGACCCGAATATCAGCCAAGGCACCCAATTTTACCACAAAAACTGCATTAAAAATGTGCTGACTGGAGACACAAAGGCCATTTGTAGGTAACGCGACATCCCCTTACAGAAGGGTCGCGGGGAGGAGAAGAGCCAGTCAGGGTGCAGTGTAGCAACGATGAAACTTGCAACTTTCCTCTAGTTCCTAAATGTTTCCTCCTCCCCACCATCATGATCCCAGTTCTACCTTACAAATCTGGCTAGACCAGAGGATGTACACTGGTACAGATAGGAACTGGATACATGGGGAAATCCAGGACAGATGATCCCTTCAGGACCAGTGGTGAGAGTGGCGATACCGGGAGGGTGGAAGGAAGGTGGAGTAGAAAGGGGGAACCGATTATAAAGATCTACATATAACTCCTCCCTAGGGTATGGACAACCGGGAAGTGGGTGAAGGGAAGACATTGGACAGTGTACGATATGACAGAATAATAACAATTTATAAATTATCAAAGGTTCATGAGGGAGGGGGGAGCGGGGAGAGAGGGGAAAAAAAAGCGAACTGATACCCAGGATTTAAGTAGCAAGCAAATGTTTTGAGAATGATGAGGGCAACCAATGTACAAATGTGCTTGGCATACAATGGATGGATGCATGGATTGTGATAGAGTTATATGAGCCCTCAATAAAATGAAAAGAAAGAAAGAAAAATGTGGTGGAAAAACTCGGCTCGTACACGAATATATACGGTATTTCCGGGGAAACAGTCCACCATTCTGACACATCCCCTGTCTTCGCTGTGGCGCCTGCATGTTTCTTCCGTATGCACACACCCTCTGGGCTGACACAGGACTTGTACACTGCTCCTCTCAGGGCAACTCCGGCACCGGGGAATGGGATGCTGCGTGGTCTGGCACCTTCCCTGTGCATGGTTGCCAAGTGAGTTTTGGAAGTCCACTAACAGGCCATGTCTTCCATGTCTGCCTTAGCCTGGAAGCTCCCTGAATCCTGTCCACCATCATTTCGTCCTCCCCTGACATCTCGCAGTCTCTAAGGCTGCACGTCTTTGTTTTTTTTTTATTGGGGGGGGGGGGGCATCACTGCCCTCTGGTGGTCGTGAGAGCTACCCAGCGCTGCTCCGGAGAGTGGCTGCTGGATTTACATCTTTAAGGGAGGAAATAGCCTCATCCTTCACCCGCAGAGTGACCTTGCAGTTAGCAGCCCAACATGCAAACCACTATGCCACCAGCGCTTCTCACCACTGACATCTTGAGCTCCCGCAGAAGAACAATCCCAGCAAAGAAAAACAAAACTGTTTTTGATTCTTTTTTCCTAAAGGCCCAAATCCACTACTCTTCTGGTTCTCGCCTATAATTAATTCTCTTGCACCAGACTGGACTGACAGGGAGGGATTTTATGAGGTCTTGGAAACTCTTTGGTCCCTGAGTTGTAATTAGCAAAAGTGAAAACAAGAAACGACAGGCATCTAAGAGTCCACCTTTCTACCCGGAGGCTTCAACGTAGAGGTCTTTGAGATACTGCGTATGGTCTGAATATTTGAAGAGACTACTTTGAAATCTGTCGGTTTTCAGCCTCGTTTTACAAATCCCTTTTCTGTGGATAACAAACAGGCTGATGTGAAGGTAGGGAAACCTAGGGCCTTTCGCCATTTGGCGATGAAAGAAAATAGTTCAGGCATCTTAGGAAGGTGTCCCCATGGACCCACAACCGATCCCGAATGATCTGGTCCCCAAAGTGTGCCGGTGGCCACTGCCAGAGCTTTCACTTTGCTGCCCAAATCACCACCCATGTTTCGTAAAATTGGGTATGAAAAAACAAAAACAAATAAAAAACAGCCACGACTGACAGGCCCTGCCCAGGCCCCATGGTTGACCTCAGGGTCCAGGTCCAGGCCCAGGGCTCCGACTCTGCTTTCCTGTGCAGAAGTTGAGAGTTCCGTCAGGGAACCGTCGCGTCCATCTCTGTATTACAGAGGTAGTGGTTGACCTCTATTTCCCATAAGGGAAACGGCCACCTCTTGAACGAACTCGTTGTTGTGGGATGTAACTTGTGGCCGGCCGTGCCCCTTCGGCTGCCTCATCTGGACACCTGTGGGAGCTGCCGCTCATGGGGACCGCCTGTGTGTCCCTGGTCCTGTGTGTTTCCCACCTGAAGTGGTTGCAGTCTTATCAGTTAAAGTCCACTGATGTGGAGTGGCTTTTCACTCGGCTATCTTATACACGCTCTATGTTTACAGCAGCAGCAGAGCCTCATTTTGCACCCGGGGAGCTGCCGGTTGGTTTGAACCATCCACCTAGCAGTTAACAGTTAGCTGAGCAGTCTAGAAACGCTCCCAGGGCTTCTACCCTTTGTTAATGGGGAAATGTTTTTTTTGTTTTTTTTTTCCCATGGTACGTTTCACTCTATTTTCCAACTTTTCATGGTGGGTTGGGGTGGATGTTTATAGAGGGCATCTGTTCCCAGTTCAGCACTTTATACACATTTTGTTTTGCGACAGAATCGTGTGATCTGCTCAGTGTAACAGTACTTCCCACTTCCCCTCTGGGCTTCCCGTTTCTCTTGGTCCTCCTGTCCTGCACGCGCCCCCACCCCACCCACCCCCACTCAATCTTCTGTGCTTGTTTCCTGGGGCATGTCACCTTTTATCCCATGTTGTTGATGGGTTTGCGGGGCACAGTGTCCTTAGCCATCACTTTATAAGCCTTGCCATCATTGGGCTGGAAAAGGGCCCTTGGAGTTGGGGGTGGGTGGGGGAGAGGAATCCCCGTCATGTTTCTGAGACAGGTTTCTGTCTTTCAGTTTTTCTTCTCTGGTAGTTTCCCATCTTAATGGGCTTTACTGGTTTTCACAGTTCTCCTGCCTGTTGATTAAGGAGTTCTGCCTTCTTAGGACATTTCACTGCAATATGATAGCTATCTTCTAAGGCAGCAATCTCAACCTGTGGGTCATGACCGCTTTCAAAATGAGAGATGAGTAGCTACGAAAATCATTTTATGGTTGGGGGGGGTGGTGTCACCACCACACAAGCAATTGTATGAAAGGGCCACGGCAGGAGGCAGGTGGAGAACCACTGTTCTAAGGGAATTTCCATTTCGGTGATCATAGGAAACCCCCCCATGTCCAGATGAATTAAATCACTACTGTCTGCTCTAGGGAAATCAGCCCTGGCTCAGCCTGCGCTCTGAGACCCTTCCATCATGCAGACCCCCAGCTTTCTCCCTGGGACCCCCACAGCCCATTGATGAGAAACCCGAGACCTGCTCGGTTGATTTTGACCGACCTTGAATACACATAATGAAACTTTTAATCTTGTATTCTGTTGCCGGGGAAGACGATACCAGGCTTTGCACAGTTCTCGGGACACACCACTGTCAGCTCACACAAACCCTCTTTCTGGACCACATGGTGCGGTTGCTTTCTCTTGAGGGACCCTTGTAGTTCTGCATAATCATAGATCACACCAGAAGCACGCGTAGACTCAGTCCTTTATCGCTTCTCAAGGGCTGGCATGTCGTCTGAAGAAGCAAGTTGTGCACTTGCTGCCGGTCCGTCAACACGTCATGCAAAAGATGAGAAGTGTCAAGGTCGAGTCTATGTTCTGGTGGTTTAATGTGCTGCCCTTAAAACAAGAGTGTGGATATCTCCTTTGCCGGCTCCCACAAGACTGCCGCTAGACATCATGGAAGCCGCAACTGTGTGGGATCTAAGGGCCACCTGTGGAGGTGAGTGCGCCTTCCTGTGGAGAGAGGGTCTCCTCTCACCCACACCGCACCCCTCTAAAATTCATGATGCTTATTATGGAGAAATGAAAAAGTGTAGGGACTCCTCCCCTCTTCTCCAAAGGAAAACTTTGTCCTCGTTATCAAGAGAGAGAAGATATTTTTATTACCATTTTGTCATGGTTCCTTTCAGCCACCTTTTATGTATTGTGCACAGTAAAATAATTATAAACTATAATTATAAATTATAGACTAGTACAAAATGTAATGTAATAATAAAACCCCACATAATGCTACCTAGAGCAAATGTTGACGTTTAATTTCTTCAGATTAAAAAGATTCATAGGGTAATACTCATTTTGAATTTTCACTCGATAACCACATTATTTATTCTCCAGTGCGAGTCCACGAGGGCGCTCCTTTTTCACCCATTTCCTTACAGCATCCCCGACCGTGGACATTTTCCGACAGCAAGTATTTACTGCTGCTGGAGTGGGGCAAGTTGGAGAGCAAACTGGTCCATAAGAATAGGTGTATTTTTATTAGACAGTAGTGTTGCCCAGACTGAGACTCCTGCTCCTGTCACAGTCCGCCCTTTGCCCTCCGCCCTGTCAGTGGAGTCTAGTGTGGACAGACCTGTTGCTGGGATGGTGGGAGGAAGCCAGCACTGGTTAGCATCACCTGCTCTCTGCCTCCCACTGCTGGAGGTTGTATGGGACTACAGTGACTCCATTTTTTGGAGAAAAGGGGCTGAGTTGATGATTCAGGATTTGTTTTTTATCACTGAAGGCTATGACTACAGGCAGCACTTCAGAGAAGAGCTGGCTTATGTACCTGAATTAATTTAAACATTATTTTGTGCGTACTTTCATGTGAGACTTGTGTGTTTAACTCCTTCCAGGTAAGGACTTCCTCCTTCCCTCCCTCCCTTTCCTTTTTAAAATAATTTTTTTGGCGGGGGTGGGGGTGGGGGGGCTCTTAGAGCTCTTATCACAATCCATCATCCATCCATCCATCCCTTGTGTCAAGCACATTTGTACATATGTTGCCATCATCATTCTCAAAACATCCTCTTTCCACTTGAACTTGTGATATCTACTCCTCACCCTCTTTCCCTCCCTCTCCCACCTTCATTCTCCCATGAACCCTTGACAATTTACAAACGATTATTATTTTTTCATGTCTTACACTGTCCAGTGTCTCCCTTCACCCACTCTTTTGCTGTCCATCCCCCAAGGGGGTTATATGTAGATCATTATGATTGGTTCTGCCTTCCTTCCTTCCCTTCCCTTCCCCTCCTGGTATGGCTACTCTCATTAGTGGTCCGGAGAGGTTTTTCTGTCCTGAATTCCCTGTGTTTCCAGCTCTTCTCTGTACCCGTGAGCATGCGCTGGTGTAATCAGATTTGTAAGGTAGAATTGGGGTCATGACGTGGGGCGGAGAGGAAACATTAAAGAACTAGAGGAGAGTTGCATGTTTCATCTGTGCTATACTGCATCCTGACTGGCTTGTCTCTTCCTTGTGACCCTTCTGTAAGGGAATGTCCAA
Source organism: Nesogale talazaci (assembly GCA_004026705.1). Lineage (NCBI taxonomy): Eukaryota > Metazoa > Chordata > Mammalia > Afrosoricida > Tenrecidae > Nesogale > Nesogale talazaci. The sequence goes on along the minus strand of PVJH01023403.1, from coordinate 1,329 downwards.
TTGTCTCCACTCTGGGTCTCCACTCCGCACTCCCCATCATTCACATTGATTTTTTTGTTCTGGGTCTTTGATGCCTGACATATGATCCTACAGGCTGGTGTGCTTTCATGTGGGCTTTGTTGCTTCTCAGCTAGATGGCAGCTTGCTTCTCTTCCAGCCTTTAAGACCCCAGACGTTCTGTCTTTTGATAGCCAGGCATCATCAGCTTTCTTCACCGCACTCATTTTGTCTTCAGTCATCATGTCGGGAAGACAAGCATAGAATGCCGGGTTATTAGAACAAAGTGTTCTTGCCTAGGGAGTACTTGATAGAGGTCCAGTGTCCATTTGCTACCTTAATATTTGGCATGTAATTTTATGCACATAGATCTGTTTCCCCATCACCACATATAAATATATTTACATATATGCATGCCTGTACTTAGACGTCTATAAATGCCCCTTGCCTCCTAATTCTTTATTTCCTTTTACTTCCCTCTTGTCCCACTCTCATGTTCAGCCTTCATTTGGATTTTAGTCATTCCTCTCGGCTACATTAACTTTGATCAAGCCCCACCAGGCATCCTAATGCCCTCCTTGCCACCCGTTTTAGATCACTTGGTGTTCCCTTGTCCCCCAAAACACCACTCCTGTGTGCCCCCAGAACTGTTGGTCCCATTGTTTTCTCCTCCAGGTTGTTTATCCCACCTATGTTATCTATATAGACTTGCAAGACAAAATAAGTACAAAAACAAGACTGAGCCAAGCAACAACAAAAGCCAGCAACAAAAGAAGCTTGTACATAGTTCCAGGTCTGTTTGTTGACCTTTAGGATTGTTTTCCGGTTGAGCTTGATGGGGCGCCATGTCCTGGCCCCAAAGTCCATTTTTGGTATTCTCTGAGGGCTTCACTGTCTTGCTTTGCTTGCTGCTCTCTTGCACACCCTTAGTTAGTGTTTCTCCTCGATGTGGTGGGTCAGATCGGACACAGTTCCCTGACTGTGTCTCCTGTCTTGTCCCTTGTAACTCTGTGGGTCAGTGAGAGATGTCTCATGGTGGGACCGGCCCTTGGTGCATTGATACTGCCCTCAGACTTGGGGACAGGTGGGGGCTTTCACACCCTGGTCAGTGTCATCTCTGCCTGCTCAGTCCAGTGTTTCAGATTCTGTATTATAAAATATATGTGATGTTATATAATATATACTTTATTTGATATTCTCTTAGAGTTGGTGTAATAGATAGATGAAATGTAGCTAAACATTTACTTATACTTAAAATGGTTTTATAGAATATATGTGATATTATATAATATATACTTTATTTGATATTCTCATAGAATTGGTGTAATAGAT